>ML790476.1:47139-59616 GCA_009831015.1 Picea engelmannii | reverse complement strand
ATCTGTGATGGGTGAAGAATATATGTCATGTAACTTATCCCAAAGTTCTTTGGCTGATGAACATTTACCAACCTTTTCTCTTACCGGATTAGGTAATCCTTCCCAGATGAAATCCATTGCTATTTTGTTATTCTTCTTCAATTTCTTCTTGGCTGCAGTCTTTTCCCTTTTTGAACTATCATATCCTGTAACAACTGATAGCCAAATATAATGTTCATGTGCCTGTAAAAATACTTCGGTCCTTCTAGTCCACATCTCATGCTTAAAACCATTCTGACCATTAAACATTAGTACTCCATTCTCAGAATAATCCATGATCTCCTTTCAGTGGTTAATTTTTTTCCTGAAGGAACCTTGCTCTGATAGCAATTGTTGGATTACTGAGAGGGGGGGGAAGGGGTGAATCAATAATAGAGCAATTTGATCCCTTTTAACCATATAATCCATGTGTTATATCAATGTATCATTATCATCCAATAACTGCAGAGTAAGTAAGCAATGAACAAATGAACAATCATACACATACACAGTACACCAGTGTTTTACGTGGAAACCCAAAGTGAGAGAAAGCCACATAATGTTTTTTCTTATATGTATTGAAGAACTACATTCATTGGAAGCACCAACTTCCTTTGTTTTTTAGCTAAACCTGGAAAGAGGCTCCAACCCCCTAGTTTCTCAGGCTACAACCTGAGAGAATCTCCAACTCCCCAATTCTCTGGATACAACCAAAAGGAGGCTGCAACCCCCTATGTTCTCCGACTACAACCAGAAGGTGGCTACAACCACCTGTCCTTGCCCCGTCCAACCACCCTGACGTATAAGTAGAATGATGGAACCACTGTCACACTGTTACTGTGAGATATACTACTGTAAACCTGTACCAAACAACATGTACCAATAACCTAAACTATGCATCAACCTGAACTTCAACCCGTAATCAACCTGTACCATAAACAAGTGCATCAACCATGCACCAACCTGTACCAACCAAACTGTAATCAACCTGTACCATAAACAAGTGCATCAACCATGCACCAACCTGTACCTCAACCTGTACCATGAACAAGTGCATCAACCATGCACCAAACCTGTACAAATAATATGTCACAACAACCTATCACAACAATTTGTCCTGTCAATCTTATCAACCAAATTAGATCTACTCACCAAGATTCAATAACCGAGACAAACCTCAAATATGTGTATCAACCAAACATAACACAATGACTCATAATCATCACCAAGATCAATATGTGCTTCTAATAATATACCAATAAAAGTATGCTACATCATCCATAAACCATGTCTCAACAATACTACTAACAAGTGCCTCCAACCATGTACCAAGTATGTACCAATCATGTATCAACTACTCATCAACTATGACTCATCAATATGTACCAACATCATCAACTATGACTCATCAAGATGTACCAACATCATCAACTATACACCTAATGTATGTGCCAACTCATCAATTACTTGTCTCAACTATGTACCCAACATGTACCTCAACCAAAAGCCCTCATAAATTTCATCATCCAAATATGATTTGTAACTCTGTAATAGACCTGGTGTATATGATCACATACCTGCAAACTTTCCTTAACTTTAACAACAACAGACTAGCATTTTCATCAAACTTTTCTTGAGTCTCACATGACTAATTTTGGATTAGTCAACAACCCTAACTTGAAATAATCATAACTATGTACCTGTAATGAATGAAGATCTGAAAATGATACGCAATGTTATTCAATGTGTTTTATGCAATTCCTTCAGGTGTCACTACTTGGAACCTCTCAGAAAATGATTTATAGCAAAAATGACATACCTTGTTGAATTTTGACTTATTCTAGAGAGTGACCTTGTACAGCGTGCCCCACACAGAATATTTGTTGAATCGATTTGAAAATGTTATACAACATACTATAGACTGTACTCTAACCAACACATTTGGTCTTACTGAATTTAGATCTGTTATGAAGACGTTATGACGTTTTTACCCGAAACAACTTAGAAAACATTATCAAAAGAATTTATCCTCCCTTGAATTCTGACCTTCTTTTCTTCACCTTCCCTCTGAAATTTGGCTTAAATATCCTTTAGTTACCTCAGTCACCTATAGATACTCAATATGTTCAAGTGTGATGTAAAATGAGAGAGCCTTGCCTCTTATTTATACTCTCCAAGTAGTTTCCTTAAAAACATTTTCTAGGTCACTTTGCCCACTTTCCTTATTTTAGGGTTAACCCACTTCTAACTTCTCCATTAAATTTATTATTTAAATAATTTATTTTGTATTCACTTTGAATTATAGTACACTCATCACTTCAATTTATTATTTACCTTCTAAAATCTCTTAAACCACTTTGACTACTTTGACCTTTTGGGGCTTCTAGATGACATATGAGGGTCCTCCAACTTCGTAAGGCCATAACTCTCAAACCGTGAGGAGTTATGTGACATTCCACATACCAGAAATGACATGACATGTACTATCCATATAGAATAGTCTTACCTACAAATATATCAAAACTCATACCATTATCCATCAAACAAACTTGGGTTCTCCAACTTCTCATGGACATAACTCTCTAACCGTGAGGAGTTATGTGACGTTCCACATACCACCGAAAATGGAATGGCATGTAATATCCATATAGAATAGTCTTACCTTCAAATATATTAAAACACATACCATTATACATGAAACAACCTTGGGTCCATTACCCAAACCTTTGTGTTACCGAAATTCGCTACCAAACTTTCTCCAAAGGTTGACATCAATCACTAAGGGTTGAAATCAATATACAATATCACTCTCCAATGGTTGATATCAATGAAAACCAACAATCCATCAACCTAAGACAACTCTCTGACAATTATTGTCTTGGAAGATCCTGAAATGAATAAGGAACGTTCTTCTCATAAGTTGAATTATGAGACTAATCTTTAATCTCGCTCTAATTTCCATCACTTTGTGCACAAGGAAGCCAAGCCCGACAATATTCCTTCACTTGATAATAAACAAGAAGTGCCATCTCCTGTTGTTAAAGATAAAGGGCATGGTGGTTTTGTTTTTGAAGCTTGGTTCTGGAACGAGAAATATCATGCTATTGTACCTCTTTTAAAAAGTAATTTGGTCGAGCTTGAATTAGAAAATCAACAATTGAAAGTGCAGAATCGAATTATGATTGAGAAATATGAGAGACAAATCTCTGATTTGAAGAAAAAGAATGTCAGTGTTGAAAGTCCATTGGTTGTAAAAACTTCGAGAATTAATGTTTTCATCACTTCAGATCTTAAGAATCTTTCCCAATCTAAAGACTAATGTCTAGTAGTTGTAAATGTAATTTTAGTTGAAGATTAATTTGATTTTGAGGTATGAATTTGTTTGTATTCTGTTTTCATTTGATTTTATTTTCTTATTTAAGAGCAACTACAAAATCGTAGATTCTGTAGCTACTCTATTTAAAGTGAGTCTATTAGTAATCTGTTTTATTTTGATGTACATGTGTCCAATGAAATACCGACAACTGAATTATGGTATGAATATCAAAGTCATCGTGATGCCTATTGGCTATCCAAGGTTTTATGAGATTATGATCTTTTATTTCTTTTTATCGAGTTGTTAAAAGACTTCGTTGTAATATTTTTAGAACATATAGTTGGACATGATTTACCTCCTGATTTTAAGGAGATGTGTTTTATCTTTATACCTCATAAACTCTTCAATATAAAAGGAGTGTGAGGAAACAAAACAGACATTTAGATTCTGATGAAAGAAAAAAAAACTTTGAACACTGTTGTTTGGTATTTCCCTTTTAATATAAGACTGGATCATTTTGGTTTTGTGTTTTCAGTTGGAATACAAATGCTTAGTACTATTGTTGGTATTTATATTCCTAATCTTTCAACAAAATCATTTTTTTTTTAATTTCTTGTGTTTCGATGTCATTTCATATATTTAATTCATCACCGTTGATCAATTATATTCATATAGTTCGTTACATAAGAATTTATAAGATTACATGTATGTGAATGTTGTTTATGAATGAGGCGTTATTTAACTGTTTAAATATAGTTTCACTTTATTTACAATGTTATCATTTTAGTAATGCTTTAATTGATCTATATCATTATTCATTACTATTCTTTTGTACTCACATACATCATTATTCCCGGGATTCAAATTTAGTATTAATACAACTGTAGTCTGTCATATATTATAATTCTAGAATAAGAGTTATTGTATTATGATTTTTCCTCATTTCATTTTAGAATAATTGTTATCCATATTTTTTCTAAGTCTCCATACGTTGGAGCTAATTTCCATGTGGCTTCGTTGAGCCCTCGTTTCAGTCTAGTTCAAAGATTGAGTTAGTTTAATATTAAATTAACATTTAGTTTGTATTATAATTAGTTTAGATAGGATTATATTGGATTAATAAATAGTTTAGGATAGTTTTAAATAAGGGTAACTAGACCCATCATAACTAGTCGAGATCACTATACCAAATGAAAAAGGGTCTAATTGGGACCCTGACCGGGTGATACCCTAAATGTTGATCATGGTCAATTCTAGCCAACAACACATCCCAAGATAACTTATTGGTAGATTCATATCTCAAAAACTTTGGACACACACTTTGTGAACATTATCACTTAAGAAATAATTTATGGCCATTAAGAGGGCAAACAATAAGAAACATTGCTCATAAAAAATTTACACATGAAGTTATGGAATCCTACTTGGGGGATAATGTCTGCACTATTGAGGTTCACTATGTTGGACCTCTATGTCACATGATCAAGGATGAATTCTCTCAAAGAGAAGATGTTTTTGTTGAGGGAAAAATGTTCATAGTACGATCATTAGATCCGTATTATGAAAGATGGTTTGGTAGGGTAGATGGAAATTCCTACAAAGATTTAGATGCTTTTGTTGAGACATATAAGGTAGTGGTTCATTGGTGGAATCCCACGGGAACATCCAGATTATTGTACAAAATTTGTTTAAAAAGAACTCAACAATGGTTTATTGGAATACAAGGAATGATATCCATCGATGTGAATAACATCATATGGGCATGGTTATCAAAGGTAGGATGGAAGGGAGAGACAATAACATTGAATGGGAAGGTAAATGGTGCAATTGAGGAACAATGAGAATAAGTTGATCACATTAGAGAGAGTGAGAGTGATGCCAATGAGTGAGACTTTTATTTGAATAAAGAACTGCTATACCTGTCACTTTATAATGACTCGTATCATGTAAAAACTCATAAATTAGTATTCAAATTTAATTAATTTATACTTCTTCAAGTAAAACTATTTAAGGTTAATTTCTCTCTTCTATCTTAGCTCAAGATGCATGTTTTATGAATAATTATTCCACAATAAACAAGTTATCGTGTTTGCATTTAAGGTGAAGAAGTTGGTAAAAATGTGAACTCATAGTCATCGTTTTATTTATATGGACCTTATTGTATAGTACTTTAAACATTTATAAAAATGTACAATTCTTTAATGCAGTGATTGTTATCATTTGTTTTTCTTTTATTCCATCTCTTTGGTCATGATATATTGAGTAATGTATGTCATAGTGAAATTATTCATGCACATACAAAAACAAAATGTCAACAATTGTACATTAATCTTGATTTAGATATTATACACATTAACAATAAAATTCAAAATATTGAAATCCAAATACACATTGTAACAATTTGACATTGACACTTTTGGAATCGAAATTGACAATTTAATAATCAAAATTGACACTTCAAATTTCAAAATTTATACTTCCACAATCGAAATTTGCACTTTTGGAATTAAAATTATTCGAAATTCACACTTTCAAAATCAAAAGTCACACCTTTTGAAAATCAATATTCATACTTTCAAAATCTAATTTTACATTTTAAAAACATGGATATTCACACTTTCAAAATCAAAATTTACAATTTCTTAATTTAAATTATTATTTACTAATCCAAATTTAATGAAATTATCATTTTAGACTTTATGACTAAAAGAGTCATATAACTATTATTGGAAAACTTAGCTAAGAAAATGATTAATAAACCCCCCAACATATTAAAAAGGTCACGTGATCCTTTAAGGCATGGATTTCCTCGAAGTGGAATAAGTTTTGATTATCTAACTAATAGTTATCCAAAATTTATTATATAATAACCTAAAGTATGGCATAAATGTCAGCAGTAGATACATTTTTAGTAAAACGTAAAAGTGTAAAATTTTGGAGTGATATGATAATACCATCAGTATACTATCAACAGGTCAGGTAGGTGTTGATCCACATTCGTGATCAATATTTGTACATACATATTTTTCTCTTTGTTTTTCTTTTCTTCTTGAATTTCCTTTAGTTTTTTTTTCTTTCAAATGCAGGTTGTGAGTAATACTATTATTAAATTCTCACGACCACACACCCACAAACTTGAGTATTTATATTTAGTTTATTTCCCCCCTCTTTCAAATTTCCAATACTTAGTCTTTTTTCGAGTGACGCGGGAGTATAACATGTCCCAAACACGCATCACCCTAGGTCCATTAACTCGCAATCACGCTACCCTCAAATTGCACCTCTTACCTCTTCGTTCTCCCAAATACACCATTTTACCTTTTCATACTTAGTTGTTTTCTTGAAATGCAGATGCGGGGTTGATCCAGATTGTTTTCGGCACGAAATGAGAGTGGAGATATAATAAAGCAATGTACATAGATATCTTAGATATCCAATAATATAACATAAATGTATCAGAGATGCAACCATAAACACAAAGATACAATAATACACAATTTTCTATTAATGAGCGAAAATGTACAAAGATTGTAAACATACAGAGTGAAAGACTCGCTAGAATGGTGACAACTTATCTCTAAGAAGAGATGTATCCACTAATCGCATTCGCAAGAAGATGATTTTACAATGAGGCTCCAAAGACCTTTTTATCATAAAGAAAATCCAAAACCCTAACCCTGGAAGATGAAAAGCTAACAGCTTTATGGACCTCATTTTGGGTAGTTTGGTGTATCAACTTCCCTGGAGGCATAACTTTGGCATATGATCTCCATTTGGGGTGCACGGTATTTCGTTGGAAAGGTATCATCGAGGAGATTCATTTTGGGAGCTCAATCAAAAATCAAAAAACTAATTACACAACTAATTAAGTAGCCTTGCCGAAGTATGTGAACAATTTTGAATAACATAAACCTCACAATTGCCATAATTTCACTTTGAGAGGGTTATCCTCATGGTGAGGAACCTACTAAGAATTTTTTAAGTTTGGATTAAATTAACTAGAGTTTTTAACTATGTAAATAGAATTAGAGCTCATGAACAATCTTGAACTATAATAGATAGTCATTGAAATCAAAACCTAACATTCTATCATTTATCTTTAAGAGGGTTATAGCCATGGCAATGTTTAAGGCCTTTGGTAATTTGGAATACACTAACTAGATTGTTATCAACAAATTAAATAGATTTATAGTTTTAAGACAATTTTGAACCATAATAGATAGTCGCGAAACTAAAACCTAAACATCACCAAAATCATATTTAACGGGGTTATATTCGTGGCTAGGCTAATGCTAGAAGGAACTCTCTTAGGAACGAGGGGTGTAGTGTTATAGAACAAGTACCTCAAATAGTATAAAAATAAAAAGAATAAGTAATGCCACAACTTGAGAATGATGAAAAGTGAACGAATAGAAATACCACTTCGAGAAAGAAACCTCCTTTACACCTTATGTTTACCAATAATTCTTGAGGAGCCATAAAACTATATTTCCTTGGTATATATAGTACAAAATGGTACAATTACAAATAATGAGCTAGACGACCAATAATTCCAACACTAATATAACAATATCATTGTAATGACCCATGACCTAGGGGCCTAACATGCCTCTCCCCTTCAAACAATAGTGTCCCTCAATGCTTGATTAGATCTGGATGCTTCTATGAGAAGAACTTATCTTCCCAAGTGGCATTTTGTATTGGCATATTCTTCTATTTGATGAGCTTTGCTTGGTTCTGTATTTTCTTGATCCATGTTTTAATGATTGTTTTAGGTTCTATTATGATTTTTCCCTCTTCATCAAGTTTTAGCAAAATAGTATGAATTGGGATTTTTTCACCCATTACTTTTAAAAATAAGAAACATGAAAGATCAGATGTACACGTGAAGACTTAGGAAGCTCGAATATATAAGCCATACTAACAATTATTTGTGACACCTTACAAGGACCATAGTGCTTGGGTGTTAATTTATAGTCTTTCTTTTGTTGTTTGCTTGAGAGAAATTTGTTCATATGGTTGTTGACACAACTCAGGGTTGCAATCAAAGAGTCACACAGTGAAATTTATCGAACACAAACAATGCTTTGAATTGAAATCAACACAGTAATAAAAATATACACATAGAGCCTATCAACTTCAAATTATGGATTTTTTTATTCAATAGCAATAACTCAACTCTCAACTTTAGTACCTTCATAGAACCATCATGGTCTTTGGATTCTAAACAAACACAACTATAGAAGGCTAATCTATGAGAGAATAAAGGTCGTTTGCGCATTTACAATTATTATATTTATACTTGTTATCTTTGTCTTTTGGTCTTTCAACTGCCCAACTATTCAAATTCAACTCTTAATATTCTAAGGGCTTCTATGATTCGCTAAGGAAAAAAACATATTTCACTACATTACAAAATATTACAATCTTGCGCAAATTGCCTCATTAAATACACTCCATTTATGAATGAAGGCTCCATGATCACATGAAATACGCCAACATAGTCATCATAAGGTGCCTCATGCTTTGGGCTTAGTTTTGGGATGGATTTTTAGCTGAGATTAGGAAGGAAAATGTAAGAGTAAAGGATGAAGATGATGAAACTAATTGGGCTTATAATAGAACTAGAGGTTGCTATACTACCAAACTTGGATACTAGATTTACAAACACTCAAGGTACTAGAAGTCGATTGGTGGTGGAAGAACTTATAGAAGGTTAAAGCACCTCCAAAGTGCACTCTTTTTCTTTGGCTTCTTCTCAACAAAAAGGTATTAACTGGGGATAGACTTCAAAAAAGAAATAAAGCAGGTCTAAGCATTTGATCCTCTGTAGAAGTAATGAAGAAACTTCCTTACATTTATTTTTAAAATTCCCTTACTCAAGACAGGTATGGAAAGAGGTTGAACATTAGGCTTCACTTCAACATTTGTGGGAAAAATCTACCTTGGAAGATCAATTTCAAGAGTACTTTATTAGAAGATAACTTAAGGAATATAGATCACATCCATGCTTAATTATATGAGGAATTTGGTTGGCAAGGAATGCCAAGCTTTTTGAGGATGTCCAAGTTCCCACATTCAAAGTTGCATTACAATCTCTTTCAATGTTTGCTTCTTATAAGTCTAGTTTGAGTCGTGTTTGCTTCTTACTACCTCCCCATCCTTGCTCTTATACTCAATCATTAATGCTTGTCTTCACTATTCTAGAGTGTGCCTTTTATGTTGTCATCATCAACTCTAGTTTCATTCTACATGTCAATTGGCTCAATCTCATATTTTATGCAATTATATTAGTGTTTCCATCATTCTTAGGCTTTTATTTCTTTGTTTTATTATTTCCTTCTATATAACATTTGTCTCACTTTGATATTTGCCACATGTTAATTGCACCTCGACTTCTTTGATCTACTATTTAGAAGCTTCAAGTCAATATTTTCTTTTGTGGACTTCATATTACAAGTGCATTCTTCATCTTCTCTTGGATGAACATCCTTTGCATTGGCATCATCTTCTTTAAAACAATTCTCATTAATGGTCAATCCCAAATTTCATACAATAAGGCCATCATTATCTTTCCAAAGGTTTTATCATCATGATCATCACAATCATTTATGTTCTTTGACTCAAATTCAATGTTTTGTTACATCCACATGAACATATTATGTTCATCCTTTATTTTCATTACTTTAAATGTAATATGTTTCATATGGTCAATCCAGTCACTTTCTCCTTACATGTCTTTTTGGACAACATCTTCATTGTATTCCACTGGAAAATATTTTCTTTCTACAATTAAGTCAAATATCACACCATCGAAATATATGAGCAACATTGTTCTCAAAAATATTTCTTTTGTAGTATTACTAGTTTTCCACTTTGTTGTAATCTCTTCAATCTTGCAAGGTATCAATATGTAATCATCATCAAGACTCATGTTTTCATTTGGCTTCTCTTGCTTTGCATATTTTGTTGCACTATTAACACAGTGTACATTATGGGAATTAAACAAACCCATCACAACACCTTCAATGCCTCTTTTTCTTCTTCGACACCAGTCTTCATCAACTTATCAACTTCATTTTCTACAGTGTTCTTGTACCTACCCTAAAATCAACAAATAGATTACAAGGTTTGGGAAACCCCATCAAAAGTAGATACTCCTTAGCAAATTATGGTTGCATTCCTTTCATTGTTGCATGATGTTTATGATCTGCTTTTGGCATGATTCCAATCACATACTCAAAATCTATAATATGTTGACTTCCCTTTTCCATATTAGTTAGGGGATCCTCTTCATCAACTTCTAGAAGAATTTATTCGACATCTTTCTTTGCTTGATACATTCTTCTTTCTATAAATTAATCAAAATTTCGAGCACCATGCTTACATTCTTCATTCATTTTTCTTCTCTTTTGATTACTTTCCACCAACACTTTCTTCTCATTTTGTAAGGTTATTTGGAAATTCTCCTCTACAACATATCCCTTCATCATATAAATCTCCTTTGAAATGGACGATTTCAAAGCATTCATAAATCTATGGGTTTTTTCCTCATCAACTCTTATGGCAATATTATAAGGAATAACTACCAATTGTTCATCTGGGTTTTTATCACTTTTAATACAAAACCAAAACCGAACATACATTTACTTGATGATCATTTTGAGGCTTTAGACTCCGGACATGATTTAGTGTTGATCTCTAGACTATGATGTATTCAAGTTTACTAGACATCATTTACATCTTATATATCAGATCTATTTTCATATTTATGTGGAAATGCATTTATTTGATGTTGTTGATGCTTTAGATATCTAAAAAATTGAAAAAAAAGAATATTTTTGTATTTTTTTTGTTCTTACACCATTTTTCGATATTTTCCTCGATGTTGCCGATATTTTCCTTTTTGGTCAACGATATTTTTCCATTGCCGATGTTTGCGACCCTAGTTTATACATACAAAAATAATAAAAATATAACGTATTACAATGATTTATGCCTTAATAACAGACTAATTGTGGTTCAAATATCCTCAAGTGAGACACACTTGTCTATACCGACTGGTTTGCTAGGGATGCCATCCACAAATGTGGGGAAGCATCACTTGTATTCATTCATCAATATTAGCACTCCTCCCTAAACCATAGCCGACACCAACACCCTCTGATCGATCAACCATATTGGTCATGGAGTCTGGATGGGTAAGTTGGGGGAACTCACCTCCCCTCTCAACAGAAGAACGAGTCGTCCAATAGTTGGTGTTTGTTGAGACCCCCTCTAGATTTGTTAAAAACACTACATCTATCCTTGATGCGAAGCTTCCTACCTCTATCCCTCAGCTTAAAGCCATTGTGTTAGTTGAATGAGCACTTATTGGTCAATTTACTGTTCCTTGACCTTCCCCCAAGGCCATGGATCAATGGGTGCAAAATAATTGGATGGTTTTTAATTAAAGGTAAGCTCTCCTACATGTTTTGTGGTAGAGGTTTTTATACTTTTATGTTTGAGCTTCAATAAAACAAGGACCTAATCTTCAAAAATTGCATGTACTTCATGGGTTCGTGAGGGATGTATTTGAATAGTTGGACCTTGGATTTTGACTATGAAGTGGATGTTCCATATGTTGTCTCACTATGGGTTCAAGTTCCTCATCTTCCCCTTCACTGTTGGAATGGTGAATCATTAAAAGCCATCGAAAACACATTAAGGAAATACATAGACAGGTAAGATCCTAAATCTGGAATATTTTCCCTATGCCCAAATTTGCATATAAGTTGATTTGGAAAAGGAGCTTCCTAAAGCCACCAATCTCTCCCTAGATAATTGAACCCATTGAAATATCCCTGATCCAACTGATCTGGATATCTACTGCTGAACTACGGTTTTGGCTACTGAATCTGATACTCTGGGGGTTTCTGAATGCGTTTGAGTTACTATGTGACGATGCTTGGTGACTTTTGCATGTGTGTTCCAGTTTATTATGTGTTTTAGCAATATAAGACAATGCATGCGAAATAAGGACAACACAACTCACCGATATATATATATATATATATATATATATTGAGTTACTATGTGACGATGCTTGGTGACTTTTGCATGCGTGTTCCAGTTTATTATGTGTTTTAGCAATATAAGACAAT
>ML790476.1:28397-47089 GCA_009831015.1 Picea engelmannii | reverse complement strand
ATTGTCTTATATTGCTAAAACACATAATAAACTGGAACACGCATGCAAAAGTCACCAAGCATCGTCACATAGTAACTCAATATATATATATATATATATATATATATCGGTGAGTTGTGTTGTCCTTATTTCGCATGCATTGTCTTATATTGCTAAAACACATAATAAACTGGAACACACATGCAAAAGTCACCAAGCATCGTCACATAGTAACTCAAACGCATTCAGAAACCCCCAGAGTATCAGATTCAGTAGCCAAAACCGTAGTTCAGCAGTAGATATCCAGATCAGTTGGATCAGGGATATTTCAATGGGTTCAATTATATATATATCGGTGAGTTGTGTTGTCCTTATTTCGCATGCATTGTCTTATATTGCTAAAACACATAATAAACTGGAACACGCATGCAAAAGTCACCAAGCATCGTCACATAGTAACTCAAACGCATTCAGAAATCCCCAGAGTATCAGATTCAGTAGCCAAAACCGTAGTTCAACAGTAGATATATATATATATGCTGGAAAAGCACGAAATACAATAATAACTAGAAGCAAATATGATAATTGTCAGTTAGATCTCATGGATCGTCACCAGAATACAAAATAACAGATAAGAAATCCCCGTGACTAGAAGAATGGGTGTTGGTTTGTGCATGCATGGATGGAACGACAAACAACAGTTTGGTAGCTCACGGTAACTGCTATAGAATCCAGAAAACTCGCCTTGATGGCGATACTCATCGGAATGAGATGGAAATTGTCTCAAAAGATGCGCCCTCTCCTCTAGACTGCTTTTGATGACTGTCGGACTGAAGATCCAACCTCTGAAGCTCCAGATGTCACCCCCTAGGGGTTTGCGCACCTCCTAGGCTCAATGAGAGTACCCTAGTGCTTCCACTAGCGGAATCTGACGATGTATATCTCAGAACGATCGTCCCGGTATCCTCTGTAATGGGTCGGAAGGGATTCCTCAGATCTGCCCCGGAATGTCCCCCGGAACCCCAAATGTGCTTCCCCGAGAGATGTGCCCTAAATGAATATTTTCCTCTTTCCGAAAGATTCCACCGTCAGAATTTGACGACAAGTGGCTCAATAGGTGCGCCCTGGCTAACTCTCAAATGGGTCGGAAGGAATTGACCAGATCTGAACTGTCTCAAGCGGCCGTACAAGCCCTCTCTCAATCACTTGCACCCTCACTGGTTGAGTTGCACAATCACTGAACTGGACACTGTAATGCACTGTGAAATACTTGGATGGTATCTCCGATAGGCTAGGGTGTGTCTCTCAACAACGAAACCAATCAATGGTGGTGGTTTCCTCCAAAAATCCACAAAACAACAAGGGGGTTGATTTCCTCCTCCTCTGCAAATACCTCAACATCAAATCATAACATAATGAGGAATTAGGTCGAATTCCTCCCGATCTAATTCACCATTGACTTCACTTAAGCTAGGCGCTTTTCCTCCTAAGGTGAGTAATTAATTAATTAAGTCCCCCTTTAACACCTTTTCATTCTAATTCTTCGTTGACTTAGGCTTAAGTGACTTTTCCTATGCTTTTTGGCTTAATTCATTGTTTAGCCACCAAATCACCCTTGTTTCTTCCCTTTGTTCCCTGTTTGTGCCTGACTATAGTCTACGAGAACACAGACTATTAAGTGACTCCCTGTTGGCCTACTCTTGGGAACGAGACATCACACCCATCTCCAAAACTTGACTATGAACAATTTCCTTTAAAATGCAAGATTTGTCATGAATATGGCCACTTTGCAAAAGATTGCAAGCTTGTTGCCCCCCCAACATCCCTTTGAATTTTAAGAGCAATGGAATCAAGCTAAATATTCCTTTCGAAATATGCAAACTACTCCTTTGGCCACCCTTCCCCTAAAGCGAAGCTATCCTCCTCTTCGATCCATTAATCTATCCTATCCCCCCGTGCTTTAGTTGTCCCTTAGTCCTGCGTGATTTCATCGTCATCCCCTCCACCCTCTTCCCATCCTTGTACCTCCCTCCCCATCATCTCTCTGATGTCCTCCTCCCTCTTCACAGCCTCATCCCTCCCTCTCCATCATTTCCACTACTCTTCTTCCCCCCTTTCCCCCTCCACCCACACACCACTTTCAAAGGTCATCATCCCTAGCACTTCTTCCGTTCCTTTTCATTCACCCTAGTATGACCCTCCCTTTAGTATGTCGAGAAATCCCTTAAACTAATCTTAAGTTTCCCTAGAAAAATCTTAGCCTTCTTAGAGTGGAGATGTGAAAAGGAAGAAATTAATGCAACATCAAGAGGAAGAGGACAAAGAAGATGGAAGAGCTCAAAAGAAACCTAGATGAAAAACAAATAAGGACAGGAGGGAAGAAGCAACAACACAAGATAAGAATCTCAGGTCCCAACTCACACAGGACACTACCTTCAATAGTGGGTCTAAAACCCCTTGGCTAAAAATGAGGTCGATTTCATGGAATTGCATGGGAATAAGAAGTGATGCAAAACTAGAAGCCCCGAGGGATCTGTTAGCTCCCAAGTTTTCACTAAGTGCAAAAATCCTAATCACAATCATGGAACCCTAAGGAGAAGACTAGGCAAGCCACCACTGTCACCTCAGTGGCTTTGTCTTTCTTACTTTAGACTATGGATGGTCCTAGTCAAGGGGGGCTTCCCTAAGGTCAACTAAGCTCAACATGTTATAGTGTGTAGTGGGAGAAAGAAAAAGTTTAGTTATATTGTTATCTGATTTAGTGATTATGATTAACGTTCTTTAAACTCACAACAAAAACTAGATTTACAATTAGCCTTAAAGATTAGCCAATGCAACACAACGCTAAATAAAAGAAAATAGATTCAAGATAATACTATGAAACTCAACACACTTGCGCATGAAAGATAAAAGACCACTTTTAAGTCTGTCTTAAAGATAATTAATGCAGAAACTTCATATTTAAAAGAGATCTATGAATAGCCCATTTATTCAAAATAACACAAGTGAAAAACTAGGCTAGATCTGGCAAATCGATTTAGGATTTTTACCAAGTAAAGTTAGATTTGCCAAACAAACACATATGTTAATCTAAGATCCTATCTAATGATGTTATTCCAAAATAAGTTATAGATTTCAAATCAACTTATCAAATGCCCTTGACCAAAGGTAAAAAAACAAGAATGAAACTAGAGCACAATCACACAAGATGTCTAGGGTTTTTAGGCCTAGAGTCTTGTACTTCAAGTCTAAACCTGCATAAATGATATCATAAAGAGTAAATTCCAGATTTATAACCAATCCTCAATAATGTTGTTTCACAAGAAATAAAACAATGCCAAACTAGTGCAAGAAAGAGCAAGACATCTAGGTTATTTAAGCCTAGAACTACAATTCCAATCTCAAATCTGTATGTGTGATGTTCTTAGCTACCAAAATCAGATCCTAAACAGGAAATTAAAGTCTCTTAGAAAGATATCCAACCAACAAATAAAAGAGACCAAACAAGGAAAAACGACCAGGGTTTAAGCTAAAGATGTGGAACTATTTGCCTTTATATTATCTAGAATGAGTTCAAATCTGTTTTTATGATTTTTATCTATAGAATAAATCAGATCTAAATCAGAAATCAGTGCCCTATTAAGATCTTGCCACAAAACACACTTCAAGGGCCCCTACATGGAAGATGTCCTATAGTTTTAGAGGCAATTTTGAACGATTTGCTTGAGGGAAAGAGAGCCAAGCTTGAGATGTATTTTTTGGGGGGTTTTATGACTCAAATGCAATCGGATTTTTATAATAATGTCGTGGTAAATTCCAGGTTGCAAAATAAACAAAAATAAAGGTAAAAGGGTGATGAAATTTGGATTTTTGTTCTTGTTTGGTTAAGGGAAGAAGACTAGTGTCTTGGTTGTTTTGGGCAATGGGGTCAAAATGCACCTTAAGGGGCCGATTCTATAAAAAATATCTAAAGGGCAAGTAGGGTTGTCAAAACACGATACTACAAGTCCTAGATCTAGCAAAGGAATTACTACAAGTAAATAGAAGGGAGGGGTGCACCACGTCCAAAACTACTAGGGAGTGCTTTCAATTGATAAGGAAATGAGTGTTGTTTTTGTTCAGAAGGAATAATAGGGAAAAGACTTACACACCTCAAGCAAATAAACAAGAGACAAAACTCACCTCTCCAACATAGTGATGCCACTCCTCTATGGTGTCCAAGTAATCTTTTGAAAAGTCCAAACTTGCAATAAAACTTCACTAGTATGCTCCTAGAATCATTTTCCACATTTCAAAAAAGGTTGATCATCTATCACCACAAAAACCTTAGACAAGAGACAAGTGCAAGATAGTTTTATTCCAATAACTCCCAACCAACAATTTTACAATGAGGATTCGTCTCTTATTTATAGAAGAAGAGCTCAACAACCTCTGTAATAGAATAACATTAGATCTCTAATGAACTCTTAAATATATGCTAAAGAAACTAATATCCTCTAACAAGCAAAGGAGGATCGAGTCAACATGATCTGGATTTAGGAGCAGAACAAACTGATTAACATACTGAATACAATAAATGTGGAGATATGAAGAATAACATAGATATCCAGTGAACAATATCTTCTATTGAATAATGAAATAGGATGAAACTGTAAAACTGCAGAACTGAAACACTTGCTCGAATGGTGGTAGCTATCTCTTAGAAGAGATGTGGCTGCTACACACATCCGTCTGAGAAGAATGAATTACAATGAGGCTCTAGAAGCCTTTTTGATATTACTCATGAATGCCAAAACCTTAGACATCCAAACACCTAACCCTAGGAGGTGAAACGTCAAAAGTCATGTGGGCCCCTATGGGTAAGTTGTTAGCTCAACTTCTTGGGGTCGTAACTTTTTCATACGACCTCCGTTTTAGGCGCATGATAGCCCATTGGAAAGATCTTTCAGAGAACTACACATTCCGCTGTCAAACTCTGACTTTGTCTACAGTGTGACTGTGGCGAGCCAAAAAAAAACTGTTTAGGCCTCCAAAACGACCCTGGAAGTACAACAAGATGTGTTGACATGAAAACATACAAAATAAGCCAGTTGGATTAGGTGAGAGGCCACCAATATACACCTGGAAGATGTGTGGGGCTTCAGACAACCCTAGAAGTGTAGAACCCACAATTACAAAGAGGTACAAAAGAACGTGATGAACTACAAACTGAGAAGAGGAGCAAGTTGGAATAGGTGGGTGGCCACCAATAGCCAACTGGATCAATCCTCCCCCCTTAGGAAGCAATCATTGCGTTGAGTTCCCCCATCAGGTGAGGAAACTTCCGCTGGATTTGGCCTCGGGTGAGCCACTTGCCTTGGTGTAGGAGTTACCCTGCCTTGACAACCCAATAAAGATGGATCCTCTGCTGGCGAGTTCCCTTGACCTATGTGTCCACTATCTGATCAATGGATGCTTGTTCCATACAATCAAGGATGAGTTTTGTGGGTGTCATTTGTTTTGTGATCTATGAGGTGTCCAATAATGGTGGAAAATATTGTCAAAGGAGGTCCACATTGAACATTGGGCACAAGGCAAGGAAGGGTGGAGTGTTGAGCTCAAAAGCATTGCTACCCACGACCTTGGTGATAGTTTAAGGCCCATAGCAAAGTGGGTGGAGCTTCCAATGGGGCCTCGTGAGACGCTTCTTTGGCAAATGTAACCAGAGTTTGTCGCCAACTTGAAACTGGTGTGGTACCTTCTGTTGATCATGGTGTTGCTTATACTTGGCATTGGATTTCTGCAAAATCTCTTGGACCTGTTGGTGGATTTGCTAAATCCGCTCAATGAATCTGGTGGCTTTGTCGATTGCAGACTAATCATGGGAAGAGTTTCTCTGTGTGGTGGCAAGAGGAAGTGTAACATCAATGGGTCCCAAGGGTTGGAATCCCAATCCCATCTGAAATGGGCTATGGCTAGTGGAACTATGGAGAGCCATGTTGTAACTATGTAGAACATAGGGGAGACTCTCGTCCCATGTACGTGGATTCTTAGAGTTGTACATGCGTAGGATGTGCACAATCATCCAATTGACGACGTTTGTTTGGCCGTCTGTTTGGGGGTGGAAAGCAGTGGATTTTGTGAGCTTGGTGTCCAACATTGACCAGAGACTTGACCAAAATGTGTTGAGGAACTTGTTGTCCCGGTTGGAGATGATGGTTAGTGGTATCCCAAAGTGGATCCACACTCATTCAAAGAAGATCTTGGCAATATCTACCACTGTGATATTCTTCTTGCAGGCTGTGACGATGGCCATCTTCGAAAACCGATCAACAATCACGAACACGCAGTCATTTCCTTGCTTGGTGGACGAAAGTCTAGATATGTAATCCATTGAGATGGATTCGCAAGGCTTCTCAGGAGTAGGAAGAGGGGTGTATAAGCCTTGCTTCTTGATGGTTGGCTTGGCAATGGCATAGATAGTGCAAGATCTGATATACTTGCTGACGTCATGTTGAAGTTTTGGCCAATATTTTTTTTTTTTTCTGAAGAACAACCATAGTTTTCTCCGCGCCAAAATGTATTGCCATCCGACTGTAGTGGGTTTCCCAAATCATCTTTGCACGCTCTCTTGTAGGAACAGAGAGATGGCCCAGGTGGCATAATAGTCCGTCCTGAATGTGAAAATCGGTGACAGTTGCGCTTGTACCCAAGCGCTGATAGGTGGTGGTGAAGTCCAGATCTTGCTAATAAAGTTGGGGCCACTTAGATGCTTCATGTCCACAGGAATGGAGCACAGTGGTGAGTGCAAGCACAAGAGGTCGACTGAGGTAGTCGACGACACGATTTGAGATACTTGTCTTATACTTGATGTTGAGATGGAACTGTTGCAGGTAGGTGGACCACTTCTGATGGCGGTCATTCTGCAATTTCCCCTGTGTTTGTATGAACTGCAGAGGCTAGTGATCAGTGTGTATGATCGTCTCCTTTCCTAGAATGTAATGTTTCCATTGACGACAGACTTGTACAATGAAATACATTTCCTTGTCATAGGTGGGGTATTTCTGGACAATATCTAAGAGTGTCTCACTATGGTATGCCACCATATGACCGTGCTGCGTGAGAACTGTGCCCACAACATAGTCAGATGCATCAATCTCAATCTCGAATGGTTGTTGCAGATCGGGCAAGGAGAGTATTGGAGCTGAGCACAAGCGATGCATCAGATCATCGAATGCTTGTTGTTGTTCTTTCCCCCACACGAACTTGGCCCTGCCACCACCCTTGGTCACCTGGCTGAGGGCCCATGCAATATGGGAGAATCCCAACACGAACCGTCGGTAGAAGTTGGCTAGTCCTAAGAAGCTCTGAAGCTTGGTCAGTGTGGTTGGGGCTGGCTAGTCACGAATGACTTGGATCTTAGCTGGATCAACATGTATCCCATGCTCATCAACAATGTAGCCCAAGTATTGGACCTTGTTCATGCCAAAAGAGAATTTTTCCAAGTTGGCGTATAACTTGTGCTGTTGTAGAGTGCTCAAAACCTGTTTAATATGCCGCATGTTCTCCTCCCACATTCTGCTGAAGATGAGGATGTCATTCTAATATACCACCACAAAGGAGTTGGTGAAGGGTCTCAATACATCATCCATTAACCTCATGAAAGTGGTTGGTGCATTTGTTAAGCCAAAGGGCATGACTAGCCATTCAAAGAGACCTTCTTTAGATTTGAAGGTTATCTTCCATACATTAGTTGGCTCGATGGGAACTTGGTGGTAGCCAGACTTTAGGTCAATCTTGCTGAAGAACTTTTCCCCCTTGAGTTGGTCTAGAAGGTCATCAATCCTGGGAATGGGGTACCGGTTTCTGACTGTAATTTTGTTTAAGACTTTGTAATCAATGCAAAGTTGTCACGTCCTGTCCTTCTTTTTGCACCAGTACAATCGGGATTTCGCAAGGGGAGGAGATGGGTCTGATGTGCCCCTTTTGAAGAAGCTCTTGGAACTGACGCCTGATTTCGTCATTTTCCATTAGGGAGCGACGATAGACTGGTCCATTAGGTAGAGGTGCGCTAAGGGTCAGATCAATTGGATGGTTGACTTGGCAGTGTGTCGGTACCCCTATAGGTGAGGAGAAGATTTCGTTGTATTCTTCCACAATCCTGTTCACTTGCTTCTGCTGCAAAGATAGGCTCTATGTGTTGATGATTACAGCTGCATGAGACATTCTTCAGGACACAAACCTGAGAGAGATCCCCTGAGATGGGTGTGTGGTTCCTATCTGAGACAGAGCTGGAACGTAGAGATGGCCTCCTCCTTACAGAGGGTTGAGAAGAACTCCAGATGATTCTCCTATGTAACGCAGTGAGAAAGGAGATCTGCAGAGTTGGACTGCTTTTGGCTGAGCACAAGGTGAACATGTGAAATCCCAAAGTGCTGGGTGCATCGTCATGAGAACAAAAATGTAATGGTCCCAAGCCAATTTTTTTGCTTGAAACCACTAACTGTTACTGATGTGTTTATTATTTTGTTGGTATGTAGGTAGCTACTGATATTTCGGCTCTAGGGTTTACTTCAATTATCCAGTCTTAGTTCATACAAGAGCTACTCAATATATGCAAGATCACAACAATACTCAAGATATGAAAACACAAGCATAGATCTGACCTTTATTATGAAAAAGCATGAACCTGATACAATGTAGAGCAGATCTGGAATGGTCCTCAGATGGCTCCAAGAGATAACTAATATGAGTTACTACAAAATGCTTACGGCAATACAAAATAAGCCTCTCAAGGTTGAATACAATATGAAGACCCAAGGTGACAACAACAAGTGAACGTCCAACCCCCCTGGGCTACTGGTACGTCCTGTTGGATGATAATAGGCCAATATTTCGGCCCAGCTGAAGGAGATGTCCAAACCGTGTCAAACTCCACCAGAATGTAGATCGGGACCTGGGAAACCCCTCCCGGAAGTCTGAATCTCAAATACTCAATCCTCCTCCTCCAATGGCTGAAACCCTAATACAACCTGTGCTCTCTTGAAGCCCTGAATAGCTCAATAATTCGTTCTGTATGAGGGACACCTCCAAAACCCCTGAAACTCACTAGAATGATAGATCGGGCTGTGATAACCCCCTAAGAGAAGTTTCAGGTTCAAATCCTAGGTAGAACTCCCTAGATCTGAGAAATACTGAATCACAGGATGTCCTCCTTGCCTCAAGGCCGTCCCAATCTGTAACCGAAGATCTGATGGTGATAACTCTTCAAGAAAACCTCCAAAATGTTGGTTAAGGACCTGCAAATAGAACCCAAGTGCCGGAATACCCCAATGCTCCTCCAATTGGCTGGATCGAACTCTTCTTCAAGATATGGTGCGCCCTTGCTAGAAATCCCTGAACAATACGACCCTGCTGCTTCCCTGAATTGATGGATGGAACTGTAATGAGTGTAGAATGGTCTGGGTGGAGTATTTCATCCCCGAGACCAAGCTTGGAACAAGGTGATTGGATCTTTCACCACTGAGTTGTTCACAAGGGTTTGTGATAGCAAAACCCTCAAACTATATGCTCAAGAGAAACAACAAGCAATTACCAAAATCCAGAATGAATAATAGGTGCGCCCCAACCTTCCCTTTATACTTTTTCTTCTATTTCTCTATTGAGTTAGATTTAACTCCTAGGGTTACTCCTCCAACGCTTATATTTCTACATTGAGTTATCTTTTAACTCTTTTTCACCTTTTTATCAAGTCAACCTAATAATATAACTTTTAGTTCGGTTGACCCTTCCCCATAGTGTGAGACTATGACCTAGTGGGGATGCCTATGTCACTGAGTCTTCTCAATACCTCTTCAGCAAGAGGTGGGGGACATTACAATCTCCCCTGCTAGAAATTTCTTGTCCTCAAGTAATTCCAAACCTGTTTCTCTCACCACTTGTTCATTTTCCCACATGGCATCCTCAATGGGTAGATCCTTCCACCTGATCAAGTACTCTTTGATGCTTATCTTCCTGAGCCTCTTCTCTCGAACCTCTAGTATCTCTTCCGGAATCAAAACAAGCTGCCCTTCTTCATCCATGGGAGGTAGTACCTCGATGGGTGTGATGTGTTGGCCGATTGCCCTCTTTAGGTAGGACACATGGAAGACATTGTGTATCCTGCTGCCCTGTGGAAGTTCCAGCTCATAAGCTATGGCCCCTATCTTCCTGCTAACTATGTATGGCCCAAAGAAACGTGGTTGCAGCTTCTCTGCTCCGCTTCTCTTTATAGAAGCCTATCTGTATGGTTGGAGCCTTAGATAGACTAAGTCACCAACCTCAAAAGTACTCTCAACTCTGTGCTTGTCTGCTTGGACCTTCTGCTAGTTCTGTGCTCTCTGTAGATGATCCTTCAGCTCCCTGAGAATGTCTTGGCTCTGCTGTACCCAATCCTGTACCAAAGGTGCCCTACTGTCACCGAAAGCAATCTCCATAAAAGACAGTGGATCATAGCTGTAATAGACCCTGAAGGGTGACATGCCTATGGACACGTGCTGGGTGGTGTTGTAGCAGTACTCTCCTAAGTGCAACCGTCTGACCCATGCCTTCTGCTGCCCTGCTACATAATTTCTGAGGTAGCCTTCTACCCATTTGTTGACTATCTCAGTTTGCCCATCCGTCTGAGGGTGATAGCTGGTACTAGGGGTCAAGGTCGTACAAACCAATCTGAACAACTCCTGCCAAAAGGTACTCATGAACCTGCTATCCATGTCACTGACAATGGTCTTGGGTAGACTGTGCAACTTGAAAATCTCCCTGAAAAATAGTTTGGCCACCTGTGTTGCGCTGAAGTCTGTGGCTATGGAGAAGAAGTGTGAAAACTTCGTCAACCTGTCTACCACCACAAAAATGCAGTCCTTCCCTTGTGCTCTCGGCAATCCGGTGATGAAGTCCATGGAGATGCTTTCCCACTTGTGCTCTGGAATGGGTAAGGGTTGTAGTAATCCTGTTGGGTGAGTATGCTCATCCTTGTTCACTTGGCATGTAGTACATTCCTTTACATATTTTATCACATCCTCCTTGAGGCCCTTCCATGAGAACCTCTCTCTTACCTGCCTGTACGTCTTGTTGATCCCCTGGTGCCCAACCATCGATGAGTCATGACATGCTTGTAATACCTTAGCCTTGAAGGTCGATCCAGGAACTAGAAAGATTCAACCCTTGTAGTAGATGAGGTCGTTTATAATCCTGAAGTTATCATCTTGTACCTGTCCATCCTGTAACTGACAAGCGAACTGATCCTTCACATACTCCATCACCAAGTGGTCTTTCCAGTCATCCGATACACCAGTCATGGCAAAGATGGATGACCTCCTAGACAAAGCATCATCCACCACGTTGTTCTTCCCTTTGACAAATTCAATGTCAAAGTCATAGGCCTGTATTCGGCTTACCCATTTTTGTTGCCTCTCATTCAAGTCCTTCTGCTCCAAAAAGTATTTGAGACTGTTATGATCTGATTTGAACACAAACCGTGCACCTACCAAATATTGCCGAAATTTGTCTAGTGCATGAATGATAGCCAACATTTCTTTGTCATAAATGCTGTAGAGTAGCTTGGGACCCCTGAGTTTTCGGCTCTCATAGGCAAGAGGGTGCCTATTCTGCATCAGTACAACCCCTATCCCTTCTCCTGAGGCATCACATTCCAAGGTGAAAGGTAGGCCGAAATATGGAAGAGCTAGGACTGGGCACGTACTCATCACTTTCTTCATCTTGTACATCGTCATTTGAGCTTCCTCATTCCATTTGAAGGCTCCTTTCTTGGTCAAATTAGTCAAGGGTGCACACAACTGAGAAAATCCCTTGACAAATTTCCTGTAGTACGTGCATATGCCCATAAATCCTCTTAATTCTGTGAGTGTCTTAGGAGTAGGCCACTCCAAAATAGCTTTTATTTTTTCCTGATGTACCTGCACCCCTTTTGCTCCAATGATGTGCCCCAAGTAAAGCACCTCTATCATCCCAAATTCACATTTGGACTCCTTAGCATACAATGATTGTTCCTCCATGATTGAAAAAATCTGATCCACATGTCGGAGATGTTCTTCCCACGTCTTGCTGTAAATGAGCAAGTCATCAAAAAATACCAACAGGTGCTTCCTCAGCTGCTTGTTGAACACGTGGTTCATACAAGATTGGAACGTGGCTGGGCCATTGGTTAACCTGAAGGGAATCACTAGGAACTCATAATGGTCTTAATGACATCGGAAGGCTGTTTTTGAGATGTCCTCCTCCCTCATATTGATCTGATGATAGCCAGAACGAAGGTCAATCTTTGTGAAGTGGACAGCTCCATGCAATTCGTCTAGCAACTCATCAATCCTTGGTATTGGGTACCTGTTTTTTATCGTCTTTTTATTCAAGGCCCTGAAGTCAATGCACATCCTCATGGTGCCATCTTTCTTCTTAACTAGCACTACTGAAGAAGTAAAAGGGCTAGTGCTCGGCCTGATGTGCCCCATGTCCAAAAGTTCCTTAATGGCCTTCTCTATCTCATCCTTATACTTCTTTGGATGCCTTTATGGTGTGGTGATGACTGGTTTAGCCCCTTCTTCTAGCTCAATAATATGCTCAAACCCCCTGTCTGGTGGCACTCCTGGAGGAATCGGTCCAAACACCTTGTGGTGCTTGTCCAAGATTTCTTGGATCTCAGGGGTGTAGTGAATCTTACCTTGCTTATCCACGCGTGCTGAAATCCTGGATTCTGTTGCATACACGATCTCTTCTCTCCTGAAGATGGCCTCCATCCTCTTAGCCGTGACTATCTTGGCAGATTTGCCTGTCATACCCCGAAGCATTATCTTTCGTCCACCCTCCTCTGTAAAAGACATTTCCATCGTCTTGTAGTTGGTGGTGATAGGTCCTAATGTGCTGAACCACTGAACTCTAAGGATTATGTTAGTGTCTGGAAGATCCATCACATATACATCCTGTACCAACTCATGCCTACCCAATGTAAGCTTCATACCTGGAATGTATCTGTCACAAGGCATAGTGCTTCCACCTGCTACCTCCACCTTGAACCCTTCAAATTCCACTGCAGGTATATGCCTTCTTTTCAACAATGCTGAGTCAATGAAGTTGTGAGATGATCCCCCATCAATCAATACTGATACCTTCTGCCCTTGCAAGACTCCTCTCATCCTAAAAGTGTTAAATTTGGGCACTCCACTGATAGATGCTAAGGTGGCATTCCCTTCAGCCGTACTGTTCTATTCTGGGACCTCCTCTTCTGCTGTCTCTGTGGTATCGTCCTCTATGTTTTGTATCTGGCCTCAATCTTCCTCCTCCTCGTTGTCTGAGGTCACTTCAATGTAGTGCACCTGGCCACGGCCCATGCACTTGTGTGATGGGTTCCATGGCTCCTTGCATGTGAAGCAGAGTTGCTTCCTTCTAAGTTCCCTCCTGGTATTGTCATCCATTCTGCCACGGCCCCTGTCCAACCCCATTAGGTCACGTCCTCCTTGATTCATTGGAGGTATCCGATCTCTGCCTCCGGTGTTAAAGGGTGGTCTAGGTGTCAATTTTGGCCTAGCAATTGGTCCTAGGTCCCTCGTCCTCCAAATCACATCCTGTAGGTTGGTAGGCTTAAAAGCCTTTACCCAACCCTTCAAGGGTTCCATCAACCCTTCAGAAAAGAGCATCATGAGTCTGGTAGGAGATATATCATGCACCATGACTACCAACCTTTGAAAGTCTTCAATGTATGCCTTAGCCATACCTGTTTGCTTGAGCTGTGTGAGTTCCCGGAAGTGTATCTCAGGATCTCCTTGATCAAATCTATCAATAAGTCTCTGGGTGAATTCAGTGTAGGACACTATCTGATTGTGGCCTAGGGTGGTGAGCCCATGATACCACCAATCATGAGCCTTGCCATCCAAATACATAGTGGCAAACTTGATGGCTTCCATCTCCCTCATGGGATTAAGCTGTAGATATGTATCCAGTTTCTACACCCATGCGTGTGCTGTCATCTTGGCTGTGCCATCAAAATATGGGATTTCCATCTTCCCTTCTCTTCGTTCAAACTCATAGCTGCTCCTATGGCTCGGCCTAGGCTTGTTTCTAAACTTGAGTTGGCAGTATTGATCCAAGGACATCTGCCTCTGGATCAGCATGTCCAAGCCATAGTACTCCTTAGTACATTGTGCCATCTGCTCCATAAAGTCATCCACCTGTTCCTGTTGCACCTGTCCATCTGTGAACGTGGGCAAGTATGGACTGGGGTTAGCCCTGCTACCCATTTGTCCATATGACGTGCCTCCTCCATGACTTCCCTCAGTACTGGGAGCTTTCTCTAGATTGTATCTAGTTTCACCATGGGATCCACCAGATTCCCCATAGCCACCAGATCCCCCAGATCCACTAGCTTCTTTGTTTCCATACGTCTCAAGGTCTTTCCCCTTATGAGTCATTTCCATCAATAGCTTGGTTATCATGGTCTGGTTCTCATCAATTTTTCTTAGATTTCCATCTACCTTCTTCAAGGTCTCTGTGATCTCTATTTGCTCCCTTCGGCTTGTCTCCTGGCTCTCCTCCAAATGACGAACTAAGTTGCCTTATGTGAGATTTAGGGTCTTACGAAATTCAGCTGCCAAGTAGGCCAACCCCTGTGGCTCCCGGTCATCTCCTGAACCCTCCATTTTGGCTTCTGTTTCACTGGTTTGTTTCTTCCTTCTACCCATAAAGATCCCATTGTACCTCTGCATGCGCCAATCCCTCCACAGGTTGGGAGGATCAAAGCTCTGATACCACTGCAATGATCCCAAGCCAATTTTTTTGCTTGAAACCACTAACTGTTACTGATGTATTTATTATTTTGTTGGTATGTAGGTAGCTACTGATATTTCGGCTCTAGGGTTTACTTCAATTATCCAGTCTTAGTTCATATAAGAGCTACTCAATATATGCAAGATCACAACAATACTCAAGATATGTAAAACACAAGCATAGATCTGACCTTTATTATGAAAAAGCATGAACCTGATACAATGTAGAGAAGATCCGGAATGGTCCTCAGATGGCTCCAAGAGATAACTAATATGAGTTGCTACAAAATGCCCACGACAATACAAAATAAGCCTCTCAAGGATGAATACAATATGAAGACCCAAGGTGCCAACAACAAGTGAATGTCCAACCCCCCTGGGTTGCTGGTACGTCCTGTTGGTACGTCATGCGGGATAATAATAGGCCAATATTTCAGCCTAGCTGAAGGAGATGTCCAAACCGTGTCAAACTCCACCAGAATGTAGATCGGGACATGGGAAACCCCTCCCGGAAGTCTAAATCTCAAATACTCAATCCTCCTCCTCCAATGGCTGAAACCCTAATACAACCTGCGCCCTCCTGAATCCCTGAATAGCTCAATAATTCGTTTTGTATGAGGGACACCTCCAAAACCCCTGAAACTCACTAGAATGATAGATCGGGCTGTGATAACCCCTTAGGAGAAGTTTCAGGTTCAAATCCTAGGTATAGCTCGCTAGATCTGAGAAATACTGAATCATAGAACGTCCTCCTTGCCTCAAGGTCGTCCCAATCTGTAGCTGAAGATCTGATGGTGATAACTCTTCAAGAAAACCTCCAAAATGTTGGTTAAGGACCTGCAAATAGAACCCAAGTGCCAGAATACCCCAATGCTCCTCCAATTGGTTGGATCGAACTCTTCTTCAAGATATGGTGCGCCCTTGCTGGAAATCCCTGAACAGTACGGCCCTGCTGCTTCCCTGAATCGATGGATGGAACTGTAATGAGTGTAGAATGGTGTGAGTGGAGTATTTCATCCCTGAGACCAAGCTTGGAACAAGGTGAGTGGATCTTTCACCACTGAGTTGTTCACAAGGGTTTGTGACAACAAAACCCTCAAACTGTATGCTCAAGAGCAACAACAAGCAATTACCAAAATCCAAAATGAATAATAGGTGCACCCCAGCCTTCCCTTTATAATTTTTCTTCTATTTCTCTGTTGAGTTAGATTTAACTCCTAGGGTTACTCCTCCAACGCTTATATTTCTACATTGAGTTATCTTTTAACTCCTTTTCACCTTTTTATCAAGTCAACCTAATAATATAACTTTTAGTTGGGTTGACCCCTTTCCATAGTGTGAGACTATGACCTAGTGGGGATGCTTAGGTCACCGAGTCTTCTCAATACCTCTTTAGCAAGAGGTGGGGGACATTACAAAAAACGAAGATGATGTATTATCCTCCTCTGAGCAGAGAGTTGATGAGAAACTCCAGATGACTCCCCTTTGTAATGCAGTGGGAAAGAAGATCTGTTGAGTGGATGTGTCTGTGGACGAGCACATGTGAACGTGATCCTAGTGGCTGAGCACTAGTGAAGAAGTGGTTCTTCATTGTAATGCAGTGAGCCAGAGATATGGACATCCTTAAGGATGTGCCCCTAGTGGATGATCACTAGTGGGTGTATACGATCCCTTTCTATATTGTTCAAGAGTCATACCTTCCTGTAACCCTAATTGTAATGTAAAGGGTACAGGTCGGCCCCACCTTAATGTGATTAATAATTAATATAAAAGATAATTAATATGGTAATTATTAATTATATTTTGAGTTATTGAGGTCGACCCTATTGTGCCAATAGACACATCATTTGATGTGACAAGTCTTATATAAATAAAGGTGAATCCCCATTGAGAAAACACACTTATCATTGTGTCATCTCATGATTTCAGAAGTTGTCTGAAATTATGAGAATTGCAGCACCCTCTTGTGTGCTAGGTTTGGTGATGGTGTGGGAGGTCTTTCTCTTGAGGAATATAGCAAAGGATTGGTTGGGTTTTCTTCCCTTGTTGAGAAGGGTTTCCCAGGATACTTCTTGTGTTCTTGTGCATGGTTATTCTTCTTGTGATCTTGGTTTGCTGCAGTAGTTATGGTTCAAGTTATAGTTAAACAAAAAATTTAAAGAAGATACATGAGCCATAGCTCATTGAAAATCTAACATGGTATCAAAGCAGGCTTGAAGAAGACCATTGCACACAAAAATTGAAGGTAAGGTCTACAAATTCTATGGTAAGATGAAGATGAGGAGGGCCAGATCCTTTCCTTAGAAAAATTTATGTGGTATATCTAACCCTTGAAACAAACTGAAATGTATGGAAGAAAGAGGCCGAAACCCAGGCGAAGGACCGAAACCTATTAGAAGAGGCTAGAACCTAGGGAGAAGGTAGCCGCAGGCCTAAGGAACTTGGCCTACCCTAAACCGCAGCCACTGTAAAAGAACCTGGCCCGTTCTGAAGCTCCTCCACAACTTCCACGGATATACCCAACAACAAACACGTAAATAAGAAGGGTTGGACCCCTTCTGTAGTAAAATCAAGGCTGTCGTAGCAAATGATAAGGCTTTCCAATGAGGCAAAGACAATGATGATGCTGTCCGAACCCCTTCTGTAGTAAAATCAAGGCTGCCGCAACAAATGATAAGGTTGTCCAATCAAGGAAAAGACAATGATGAGGCTGTCTAGGCAAATGATAAGGTTGTCCAAAAATATGAGACTGTCCAGGCAAAGACAATAATAAAGTTGTTGTCCTGTGCAAAGTCTATCTCAGTCAGAGGGTATTAAAAGGAGTATTGTTTTCCTTTTCTAGACAGAGTGAAATACAAAAAAATGTGTAAGCTTCCTGTAGCAAGCCAAGGACTGTGGGAAGAAGCAGTGTGTTGAGAGAGGAGGATTTAAAGGGACAGAAGCACTTCTTAACACTAATAAGATGAACTTGGTAGAGAAAGGTTATTGTATTTCAGTAGAGACATGCCAAAGTTTATAAAATCTAATGATTTATGTCAGATTATAAATATTGTTGTAAATGCCTACAAGAAATCTTGTTTCCTTATGTCAACAAGTCAGAGGGTGTGTTGCCGTCCTTATACACACTTGCTAGCGTGAGCTAAGTCCAACTCACTTAGTGTGTCCTCGGAGACACAATGTCTAGGTTCCAAATCCACGCTGTCACCTTGACTGAAACCTCTTCCTTCTAGGCTCACTCCTAGGGAAGCCAAGGGGGGTTGTCCCTAGTTACTAGATTAATTTTAGTTTCAATGTTCTAGGAGTTAATTTTAATTTGTTATAGGCTAAAAGGGAAAACTAGCCTAAGATGCAAAGGCAGCAATGCAAGTGCAAGTCTATTCTAAATGTAAATCAGCCCTTTCCCTAAGTCAACTAAAACTAGTGCCTAAGGTTGGGCAATGGGGTCAACTAAGTTTGAGGGTGGTTTATTACAAAAGTATTACAATTAAATCAAGTTAAACTACCCACAAATCCAATATTACTATTACTTACAAAAGAATACTAAGTGTTACAATGATTACACCATTTACAAAGATACAACAATATACAAASATACAAAGAAGTGTAAGTGTTCAACAATTTGCCAAGCATGCCCCAATAGCACTTACTCTATTGGACCGCCTTCACTAGCCACCACATCAAGCACTCAATAATCAAGAAAGTGATGCCTCCCTAAGTGGGATACTCAAAATTTTCTTGACTCACACCACAACAATCAAATAAACAAGGTTTTCAATGGTATACTCGAATTTTCACATAGACATAAGAAACATAAACCAATAAGTCGCAATAAAGATTTAAGCAATGAAATTATCACCAATGTGTTTGCCTATCGATACATCTAATTCCCCCAACATACAAAGGTGATCTATGCAACTAAGT
>ML790475.1:180308-217251 GCA_009831015.1 Picea engelmannii | reverse complement strand
GAAGAAAATATGCGACAAAGGATATGCAGAAGACATGGCTTGAGTAGAAGATGGTGAGCTTGATTCTGAGGGAGCATCTGATAAACCTCGCAGAGGTTGTGATAGAGAGAGAGAATCTATGAGGAATTGCAAGAGTTGTTGTGACAGAGAGAAAGAGTCTTTGAGAAACTACAAAATTTCCCTAGTGATATCATGGCTTGCCACGGGGGTGGCCAAAGTGCTAAGAATAAATTCCTATGAGCCTATAGTTGGATGGAGAGGCTAACACCCACAATTAGTTGGTTAGATATCGACTGTAATAGATAATTGTTTCGTTTACCCTGTGCACTTAGATTGAAATGCATGTTTTGAATGTCTAAGTTTACTTATCTCTAAGTTAATTAGGTAGTGTTATGTTATCTACTTTCAGAGTTATATGCCTGTACGTGCATTTTATAGTTCAAGGAATGAGCCTTCGATATTTTATAAGTTGCAAATTATTTCTCTTCTATAATCCTGGTGCAAGGAATACACATATACCCTTCTGAGTATAAAAGCTCAAAGGAAAGACCCGTGCACAGTATGCAGGGCCAACCATTAGTGAAGCATTGAAAGGTTCTCAAGGTGAGAAAGCGTAAGGAGTGTATAGGAGACTTTCCTAAGTCTCAAGTTCAGGAGAGATAATGAGATTTAGGTCTTGAAAGGGAGGAGTCCTATACTTGTAGGATGAGCGAGCAAGATACGTTCAAGAGGAACCAAATTCTTTCATGATCGTTGGGTTTGGAGAAGAAGCGTGAGGGTTAACCCCTCGAGTGTTTCGAACTTCATGAGTTCAGTCGATGCTATGTGATTCGTCGTAAAGAAGGCTAATCCTACGAAGTCTCGGAGCTAGAGAAAATACTGGTCATGGATGCTAGGTGCATGTGGCGATAGATCGGGCGTGGTTTGGAGTTTGGAATTCTAGGAGGAAGCTGGAAACTACACACCAAAACTCATGAATGTCAGAGTCGTGAAGTAAGGTAGGTTGTCGATCTAAGGATAATTCGGGATCCCTCTCGATCGTTCGATCGTGGGGACGCGTGTATCACGTAAAGAGCATGTGGGGGCCCACATGTCGAGTGACGGCGTTGCTAGGTGTGGCGAACTTTTGGTGTGGTAAGGGGACGTCGGTGACCTGAGGTCGGTGCCACTTATTCTTACCAGAGTGTTTTGGGATGACAGGTGTCCCTCTAGGAGTGGCCCAACAATGGGACCCAAGGGACTGTTGAGCAGAAGTTACAAGCGGTGGATCTATGGGGTTACGTGGACACCCATGGACCATTATATCTATGCCAAGTTCAACCCGGTGTTGACCGCTTCGGGAGAACGAAGGTGTTGCACCTCCAAAACTCCCAAAGGCTGATTTTACGAAGTAACGTGGACCGTCAATCCTCGAATCCCTTGGGATCCTTCTCAACCGTTGATCTGAGGACTCCGTTGAGAACCCCTCTTAACTGCCCAATCAACCAGGACATGTCATAGGAATGACACATGTCCCCCTTGTCCCCTTCCAAATGTCATCTGTTGGACCTGAGCCCTTGGATGAGAGGCTATGTGGTAGTAGTCTCAGGGTCCGGAGACATGGCACTCCTAGGGAACTTGGATGAGAGTCTTCAAAGTGTGAAGACTCCCGAAGTCGCGAATGAAAGAGTTAATCTCAATCGTTGATAGATAGGGGACGCGTGGTGCCAGATCCTATAGTCTGGAGACTTGACACTCCGGGAAATTTGAGATGTGTTATGTTGATAAGACCCAAAGCCTAGAGTTGCGAAGTAATGCGAGTCATGGATCTATGGATCTATGTGGACAGATCTTGACCGTGAGATCTGAAGGACGCTAGAAGGTTTCTTTTCTGGGGTTGACATGGCTCACTAACATCATCTAGGGTGATGTGGACCCGCAACTAAGGTGCCACGTGTCACCTGGATATGGACATTTTCTAGATCCCTTATGCCTATTAGAGCTTGACACATGTCACCCCCTAATGAGGGAAAGTGTCACCCTTGGCCCTTAGTGCATGTCAGCCCCTGGTAAGTGTCGCGTGGCCAAGTGGTAGGTGGAGTGTCTAGGACTTCGAGACTCTGGAGGATTTGGGGTGCAGTGTTGTAGAAAGGCCCAGAGTTCGGTGCCACGTGGTGAGATTCCGGGACTCAAGGACTTCGAGACTTTGAGACTCCATAGGTTTCGTGACAAGACATAAAAAGGGGCGTTCAGCATCGAAGCATCAAACAACAAATTTTCCTTGAGTATATACGTTAACGCAGAAGAATATCCATCGTCGGATTAATGGCAGATGGATCTTCACCCTAGATACAGAAGCACTGGAAACCCTAGGACTTTGGGGAATGTGGAATGACACGTATGCAACAGACCCACATGGACGTTGTGTGGCCCTTGACCAATAAACACCTAAAGAACTTGGGAAGGGCATATCGTCTAGCCCTGAGCTCGGTTTTGAGCATGGAGACAGTGGGTGTAGAGCTCTAGATGAACAGAACGTGATAGAGACCCCCAGAAAGAGGGTTTGTTTAATTAAGGGAAAAGAAAAATTGATGCCCCATCCTTTAGAAAGCCAATTAAGGGATTGGGTGTGTTACAAATTGGTATCAGAGCATGGGAACAACACTTGGCCTGCTTGGGCTCACGAAAGAGTCAAGTGATATTTTCTTTCATAGAAAAATTTAAGGGAGAGAGGATACTACCTACCCTATCTAGCAGAATGATTGAGACACAGGCTAAAATGAGTCTGTTGAGAGTATCACTGCCGTACGAAAATCGTCTGCATAAGTCCATTAAGGAGGAGGATGTAGATTAAAATTCAGTTGGGATTTTACCCAATGAAATTGAATCATGCTAGTCTGTGGCAAAGGAAGACTACCATTTCTTTTTATAAATGATGGCCAATCCTACAGGTGTGGGATTATGCTAATGGGCACTAATAGAAAGACTTGGATGTGAATGGATTGAAAGGATTTGTAGCAGTAATAATTATTGCTTTAATGAAGGATTAAGCCTTGTATATGTGTATGATACCTCACGATTAGAGGATTGATGGAAATGGTTAGGTCAATTTAATTGAACTATAATGGATGAAAATTGTTGTTGGAATAACTCAGTAAGCAAGAAAAAAGGTACCCTATAGATTGAAAACGACCTTCATGAAGGTAGGAGTGAAGTGACAAGAGCGAGTTCAAAAGCTCATGGTTGTGCTAGGGTAGTGTGTATCCCTATTAACGTAAGGGTGTGTCTATGGAATAGGAATGAGTCTGGTGAACATTCTTTGGAAAGGGAGAGCATGCACAACTCTCGGGTTTCGAAGGGAACTGAGAATCAGAATTTTGTTTCTGGGTACCTGAATTGCTGGGCAATGTTTTTCTAATCAAGCTGATAAATAGAGTTGTACAAATATAGAGTGATTGAGTGAGAAATAACAACAACCTCCTTTGCTTGGTAGATAGGAAACTAATCTGATAGAATTCTTGTGGGAGGAGGAAGGTGACCTTTGTCCCTGACTGTTGTTGAACAGAAGGAAGAATTCTAGGTGTCATGGTTAAGACTGATTATGATCTAAAGATACTCTAGAGTTATGAACTAGAATACTTAGTGAGTAACATCGAAATTGTATTTGGAGTTTAAGGGAATAGTCCAAATGTTATTAGACATTAAAATTTATTATAAATAAGGTAAAATGGTTGATTAATGTTGATCTTGGATGTGGTAAAGGAAGCGTTGGGGCACTTCTAGATGCCCAATGGTTCAAATTGACATCCAATGGTGGATGGTATCCATATAGATATAGTTGGACCCTAGTGAAGGGAATCTAGAAAAGAATTTCCTTGATCAGAAGGTCTGCTGATAAAGACCGGTTGGAAGCTAGATTGGTTTTTTTTTTACCTTGGGCATGGTTATAATGGCACATACTGTATTTATGAGTGGGAAATGTTTTCATGGAAGTTGAGGAAAGAGTGTTTTCTTGCTATTTGTTATCATGTAGAAAGGGAAACATAGTTATGACTATGTCCATTAAACTTCTAGGTGGATGTCATGTGAATGACTGTGTAACACACCCACGATGGGGCATAAAAAAAAATCATTTTTTCTTAACTCTCTTTAGATTCCCCTTTCTTCAATTGCAGGTTATTCCAAGCCGTGGGCTTTTTCTTGGCCCCTTTGAAGGGTTTGAGCAACAGGTGCTAGCTCTCCATGCTAGCCCCTTCCTTCATATGACCTCAATATGTGACCACACACCTATCAAAAGGCACTTCACGACTTCGCATGTCGGGTATTTGCATGTGAGCCAACCCTGACTCTTCCGACTCTCGAACTTTCGAACTAGAGCCTAGCATGTACTATCTCCTCCCTTAATCTTTGTCAATGTGACACCTCACTATGACCTGGGTACAATCTTTTGAGTGCTTCACGACTTTGTGCTTCACCTTGTCGAAATATTGCTCGTCTCCCTTCTTATAAAACCCAAACTAGCGAGTTTCGCTCACTAGATCAATGGTCCACACTCTCCCGCAATCCAATGGTCCTGATCTCCTCTCTCATGAATTGGGATTTCATGTTTCGCGACTTTGGAGGTTGGCTTATCTCTGTTTCCCCGATTCCCAATTTCTTGATATCCACTTTCCAGATGAATGGTCTGGATCCCTCCTTCGATCAACGTCTGTGATCATTTCGCGAACTCGGACTTCGCGAGTTCTCATGACTCCTATCTCTGACTTCCTGAGTTGCGAGTCAACGAAACATTGATCTCTCGCCATGCATCCCTTCTCGATGGATGGATAGGATCCTTTCGCAAACTCAAACTTCGCGAGTTCTCATGACTCTTATCTCTGACTTCCCGAGTTGCGAGTTAGCGAAACGCTAATCTCTCGCCATGCGTCCCTTCTCGATGGACGTCTAGGAACCTTTCACGAACTCAGACTTCGCGAGTTCTCATGAATCCTATCTCTGACTTCCCGAGTTGCGAGTCAATGAAACGTTGATCTCTCTCCATGTGTCCCTTCGCGATGGACGACTAGGATCCTTTCGTGAACTCAGAATTCGTGAGTTCTCTCATGACTCCTATCTCTGAATTCCTGAGTTGCGAGTTAGCGAAATGCTAATCTCTTGCCACGCGTCCCTTCTCGATGGATGGCTAGGATTTTTGTGGCTCCTAGCTCCTTGGATATTCTCCTCTTAGATTTTCTCCGAAGGGTTCTTCCTTCGAAGCCTATGGGTTTCTTCCACGTACCCTTCCCAGCACCAATGAATAGGATTGACCTCACGACTTCGGACTTCGCGAGATCTCACTCTCCCCCTCGCAAATCTTTCGAAGTTCGATCCTTCAAACACACGGATCTGCTGCCACCTATCCCCCTGACGATGGATGGTTCCGATGATTTCATAACTTCGGGACTTTGCAAAGTCCACTCTCCCGTGCAACTCCAAAAGGTTAAATCTCGTGCACTTTCCTCTAGATCCAACAAATGTTGGTCCATGCGCTCAAATCTAACTGCTGAGATCTGATCTCCTCCCTACACGTTCTTCTAATCGTCTGGACATGGTTCCAATAGTCCAGATCTTTCACAACGCTTGATCCAACAATCAGTGTTGCTCCTCCTCCTAAGATTTCGCTTTCTTCCCTGACTTGGAAGATTTCATATGTTTTGAAGGTCTCGACCTTCGGTTTACTTCCTGTGAGCCCTCATGTATGGTCTCAACTTTCTCTTTCTCGCTTGAGCTTACGAACTTGAAACAAGTTTGCCTCTTGGACCTCATCTGCACTTCTAAAAAGAGGTTGTCTCTTCTGAGCTTGGTCCTTAGGGATTTTCGAATTACCATGTACTCCTTGTTTTAATCTACTTGCGTCAGATCGATGGTCCACGACCTTCCTCGATCCAACGGTCCAAATCACATCACAACTTCTAGTTTCGGAAGTTTAGTCGTGCCAATGTGCGATTTTCCTGATGTGTGAACTCCAATCTCGCCAATCTGACAGTTAAGGAGGGTCCCGATAGATCCTTAGATCTACGGTCTAGGCCACATTTATACTTTGGGTTTCGGAGGATCCATCCCCTTCGTGATGATTACCAACATTCGTCGAAATTGAGAAGACTGAGGGAGTCGAGGTGGTAATGCCTATGCCCCTTCTTCAAATCTAACAGTCGCGACAGACCTTGGATTCTCCCAAACAGGTCTCATCCATTCACCTTCCAAACGAAAGGATATTCTCTTTTGATACTTGAATCTCATTATTTTTCCTGAACTTGGTTGACTCTAAAAGGCTTAAGATCTTTGCGCTCTTTCTCTTGAACGTAATGCTTGGAATAATTCTTCTGTGCACCCCTTACGTTCATTTCTCAGCACTAGAACTTAAGTAGTTCTCGGCCTCTGTTTGCCTCGCAGAGAGCCTGTGCATATCTGCACTACCTCTCCTGAGCTTAACAAGCTCCATCCTCCAAGGGAATCAGAATGACTAGGAGGGTAGACATGCGTACATGAAACTATACCTAGGGTCGACGAACTCACAGTTCATGGCTCTAGCTTACGCCACCACAGGACGCAAGCATTTACGAGTACAAGTCATGTCCGAACCATATAATTTCTTACTTGCCTAAATACACAATCAAGCAGAAATAGAAGGGATACAGTCTATCCATTAAGCAATCATGCACATTCCTGAAACATTCATGGGATATCCAACTTTAACTCACAGTACCACTTAAATACACAAGATATGCGATTACTTATCTATTACAGGTGGTAGCCAACTAACTGACTGTGGGTGTTCATCGTTCCACCCGACCATAGGCTCAGAGGAATTCATTCTTAGCACTCTGGCCACCCCCGTGCCAAGCCATTATATCACCAGGGAACTCTCGCGGTTCTCAAGGATTCTTTCTCTTCTTCAGCTTCTTCTTAGGTTCTTTTCTCTGCAAAATTTCAGAGATTTCTCTCTCTGTTATGGCTCTGGTGAGGTTTATCATATTCTCACTCAGCATCAAGCTCGCAGATTTCTGTTCATTATCCCCCTTGGAGAGCTCCACGCATCTCCGTTACGATCTTTTCCACTATCGTCTCCTCTCTCCTTTCTGGTTATCCATGTGTATGTATCTTACCTTCCTTCTATCAGAAGGAAGCTCGGGTCTGTTTTTCTCTGTGGTACTTCGGGCTAACATTCTACAGCTAGGCCATGCTTCCATTCATGGGGGTGGTTGATAATTCAATCACCGGTCCTTTCTTCATTAACTGATTTCTCTCTTTGGGATCCAAAGGAGATTTATTATCCCCATCAAGGGAAATTTGGGGTTATTTGATATAATGAACCCTCTCTTATAATTTTCTCGGTCTTTCCTCTAGTGATATCATAGCTAGCACTTTCAAGGCTTCACCCCCAGAGTCAGTTATTGGCAACTCAAACAATAATACATTTACACTGTCCACATGCCTTAGCATGGTAATCCTATTTTATGATTAATTACAAACTGGGGGAAACTAGGATATTACAATTCCCTCCCCCTTAAAGGAACATCGTCCTCGGTGTTCTTTCTCAAAAACACCTGTCATGCCTTTCTCATTCAGTTGTTTCAGAAATCGCGATCCTTCTTTCTTGGTCAAGTTCTTTTTTAGACCCTTAATCTTGGTCACCTGCTTTCAATAATTCTTGGACAACAATCAAGTTAATCATAGTCTTATGTGAAAACATTGCATAAAAATTTCTAGGAAAATTTTCATAATCTTAGCACAATAATTATCTACACAGTTTGTGGATTTGTATCCACATGGTTGTTTTTTTATCCAGGCTCATCATTTTTCCTTGACATACCCATTGGGTGCACAATCCCAATCAATAGTTTACAATAACTATCAAGGTTTCATCTTCCTTGCGGTCAATCGCCCTCCAGGCCTAGGCTTAGGCATCCCCTTCTCTCCTATACAATCCATCGGGTGATCCATCTTGCCTTGCCAAGGTTTTATCACAAAGGAAGAACTACCCACCGTGTGCATGATCCCAATAGTTTACAAGAACTATTAAGGTCTCCTCTTCCTTGCGATCACTCACCCTCCAGGCCCAGGCTCAGGCATCTCCTTCTCTGCTATACAGTTCCTCGGGTGATCCATCTTTCCCTGCCAAGGTTTTCTCGCATAGAAATAATTCCAGAGACTCTATCGAGTCTTATAGTCAAGGTGTCCCTCATAATTTCTCTATCAAGGTGTCCCTCCGGCTTGTGTTACCTCAACAAAACATATTTCAGGCAATCATGGCTTATCACGGGGTTCTCATGGCTCAGTAGTAGCCATTTTTCATGATTTTCAGCTTGACAACCTTCCGGCTCAACGGAAGTTAACAAAGAAGGTTAATCTCCTTCTCCTGGCATAGAAATAGGTAGGGACAAAGGTTACTCTCCTTTTCCCGACTTAGTCATAGATAGGGATGAAGGTTACTCTCCTTCTCTTGAGTCAGTATATATTTCCTGCGATCAGAACATACCCTTTTTCTCAGTTCTTCCTCGAACCTGAGAGCTCAGTCTCTCGTTGGACCCTACATTGCTTCGCTACATTATACCTGATAATTGAACCAGTCTCTAGGGTTCAAGAAAATTTATACCTGATAATTTTCTTGAACCCTACATTGCTTCGCTACCAGTAGGCCTGTTCAGTACCCCAATGAAGTTTCCTTGGCATCATGCATGCATTTACCCACTTTCGGCAGACCTGTTCAGTATTTCGACGGGTTTACAGACACTTCCCACACCTTACAGTTCTTTCAAATCTCTAGAATTTATTTACAAATGACATAAACTTTATGATATTCAAGAGAGCGGGCTGATGCTTAAAATTTCATATTTCAAAAAACTTGATATTTTCCAATTTAATTTCTCGTTTGACCACCTTCATCATGATCTGAACTCTTGGTTAAGAAAAAAAAAATCTCTCAAGGACACGAAGGCATACTTGAGTTGTTTTCTTTAAAAACAAAGACAACGTTAAGAGTTTTAATAATGATTGTATCTTCTCGTGATTATAAAGAAAAAACAGGATCACTATTTTGAACATAAAGTTTCTTCTGCTAGTCCGTGTTTTAGCAATTTATAGTACTGGTGCTTTGAAATGACCTTGACTGTTTATTTAGGATAAGACTTCTGATTTTCCTTCCATGAAAAATATGGTGATTCAAACATAAATTTATTTAGAAACAAAAGAAAAAAAGAAAAATGAAAAGAACCAAAATCTAAAAACAGAGAAGAGAATTAAAAAAAAACAAAATATGTACAAAGAAGTGAATCTGGAGTCATCGGGAGAAATATCTTTTGAGAGATTGGCCATTCACCACGAATGTGTCCGGTTGTCCCTCCAAATTGTGCAGACGGAAAGAACTGGGACCTAGTTTTCCATAAATTACAAATGGTCCCAACCACATATTTTGGAACTTGGCGTGTTCCCCCTTTCCCTTGTGTGGTTTATCCCATTTGAGAACCAAGTATCCTACATATAAGTTCTTATCTGAAGATGATTTTGAATCAAACAAGATTTTAACAATCTGTTGATGCTGATCCAACTTCTTCTTTGCTTGCACTCTTACTTCCTCCAGCTTTAACAAGGCATTAATTCGACTTTCCAGAGGAGGGCAGTCCTCTTCTTGGACTTTCTCTGATAATTGCAGAGATGGAAGTAAAACATGTGGAGGGAGGATTGCTTCTCTCCCTTAGATGAGAGAGAAAGGGTAATTACCAACATATGTTTTGGTGTCACCCTATCATCCCAAAGTTCATTATATAGTGTGTTGTGCCAGTTCTTATGGTTTTCCAAAATTGTCCTCTTAATGATCTTGATTAAATTTTTATTTGTTGATTCTACTAGACCATTTCCTTGAGGGTAGTAGCTGGTAGAATATTTCAATTTAATCCTTTTTTATAAGTCAAAGACATTCATATCAATGGATGAGAAATAATATGCACTATCAAATACCAAACATTCGGGAATTCCAAATCGAGTAATGATATGTGAATTAAGGAAAGATACTACCTGATTCATGTTTACCACTTTCAAAGGTGCATCTTCGGACCATCTGCTAAAATAATCCGTTGTTGTAATAATATACTTATGTTGATGTGAGGAAGAAGGATTAATCGGTCCTATTATGTCAAGACCCCATTACTGAAAAGGGGAATCTACAATAACAAGCTGCAAAGGAAATGTTGCCTTCTTAACCTGTCCTGCAGCCTTTTGACAAACTATACATTTACGACACAGCGTGTGGGCATATTTAAACAAAGTGGGCCAATAGTACCCAGCTATTAAAACTTTGTGAGTAGTGGTGTCTCCACTGAAGTGTCCACCAGCTTCAACTACATGAAGTTCAGATAGTACTTTTTCTGATTCTTCCTTTTCTAAAAAACGCAGAAGAACACTGTCAAAATTATTTCGAAATAAAATGTCATTTATTAACTGGAAAGATGCAGATTTTAACCTGAGTGATCTTTTGTTTTTAGGATCAAGGTGGTGAGGAGAAGATACATGTGTCAAATAAAATTTAACGTTCTCATACTAAGAATTGGCAGCAACTTGTGCACAACTGATTTGTTTTTCGTTATGTTGATTTACAGTTAAGGTGTTAATTTGACTTCCGTGTTCTTTAACTCAATCAACAACTAGTTTACATAGGCCTTGACCTATAAAAATTTGTGCAGGGGTTATTTCAAGGTCATACTCTTGTAAGGACATCATTCAGTTTTCTCTTTTCTCACCCAGTTCTTTTTGTACTATCAGGTTTCTTACAGTTGGGTAAGGAACAATAACCTTGGTTCTGGATTTTAGCAGGTATGACCGGAAGTGTTTCACTACTTTAAAAATAGCATATGCCTATTGATCTACTGCTGGATAATTAAGCTCTGCTCCTTTGAAAGGTGAGCTCATGAAGGCAATGGGTACCTCATTATTTTCAACATTTTTCTGTGTTAACACAACAACATAAGATCAGTCAGAAGAAAAGGTGTAAAGAGTGAAATCCTTACAGAAATCGAAACTCATCAAGGAAGGAGATTCTACTATTTATTTTCTAATGGAGTCAAAAGCGTGACTTTCTTGTGGTCCCCAATGGTACATAACATCCTTTTTAATTAAGTTCTGCAATGGTCTTACCATTTCTGAAAAACTTGGGACAAATCTTCTCAAAAAATTAATCTTGCCTAAAAATGATTGCATGGATTTTTTGGAAGAAGGGGGGGAGAGTTTAGCGATTGCTTGGGTTATTTTAGGGTCAATGATCATTCTGTATTTCAATACTATAAACCCCCAAAATTTATCTTTCTCTACTGCAAATACTGATTTCTTAGGGTTGAGAGATATATCGAACCTACGACATCGTTCTAGTACGGTCGTAAGGTGAGACAAGTGATCTTTCTTGTCTTTAGAGAAGACGGTAACATCATCAAGATAGACCACAACTGATTTATTTATGAGACCATGGAAAGCAATGTCCATTTCTCTCTGAAAAGTGGCTATGGTATTTATAAGCCCAAAAGGAATCTTCCTATAGGCATAAGTGCCCCATGGGGTACGAAAGGTGGTTTTAATCTAGTCCGAGGGAGACATGAGGACCTAGTTATATCCCGAAAATCCATCTAACAGAGAAAGTCTTTCGGAACCAGACACCTGCTGAAGAATTTGTTCTTTTGGAGGAACAAGATAATTATCTTTATTAGATGCTCGGTTCAAGTTTTGAAAGTCGACACAGAGTGGAATTTCACCACTTTTCTTCCTTTCAAGAACTAGATTAGACACCCATTGCGTGTGTCTTACCGAGAAAATTATCTTTTCATTTAGTCATTTATTCAGTTCTTTTTTAACAGTGGATTCCAATTTAGGGTGCATCTTTCTTAATTTTTGTTGAAAAGGCTGGGTTTGGGGTTTCATGGGGATGACATGTTGTATGATATTAGTATAAAATGTTTTCAAATCATCATATGTCCAGAGAAAAACGTCTTTAAATTTTTTAAACAATTTTATAAAAGAAGATTGTTCTTCCTTGGAGCATCTTGTTCCCAAATTGATATTTTGAGGATTTTCCTTTGTCCCTAAATTCACTGTCTCATAAATCAAAGAAGAACTATTTGTTTTGCAATTAACTAACCCTCTAAATTTATCATGCAAGTCATAAAACTTCTCTAGTCTTACAAAAGATCTGGGGATAGAATTTACCAGATCAGATGTTGATTCAAGAGATCTAGGATCTGATATTACCGTGAAATTGAGGAGGCTTTCATCATGAGTGCCTTCATCAATGACTACACCTTGGAAGGTGTCCTCTCTATGAAAGAAGTTGATGTTTTGTTGGTCATTGTTGAACAATCTCCAATTGGTGATGTTATCCAGGATCGATGGCCTGAACAACAATTCAATTGTAAACGCATTAGGAGAAATACCTTCTGTGGGCAATAGTTTAGGAGCGACATTAGCCAATAAACCAACCTCCGAATTATTTAGTCTAGGAATGGAATTTATGTTAAATGATGAAAATTTTTATATTAAACTCCATACCTCAGTTTGGTAACTTTTCAGATGTGGTGATACGCAATGTATGGAGTTTCTTACCTGTCTAACCATGATTTCTAAATCATCGAATACCATTAAATTCCATATGTCCATATCCATATATTTTCTAAGCCCTTGTAGAAGTGCTTCACATTCGACGGTGTTATTAGTGCACTCGAACTCTAATCAATAGGCAATGAAAGTATTATTACCTACAGGATCGATGAGAACACATCCTGAACCAGCTCCTTCTTTGGATTTGGATCCATCAAAGTACAATGACCAGATTTTATCTTCGCCGGCAGTGTTTGACACGCTTGGCCAAGCTGATGTCTAAGTATAAGTCACAATTTTTTATTACTGCCTTAGATCAGTGATAGGAGATATTTCGGTCATGAAGTTACCAAAGAAGGTATTCATTCCCTTCATTTCAAATGAATTAGCAGATGCAGTGAAAGGTTCGTTTGCATCATTTAAATCTGTCACAATGTGTTTAAGATAACGTTCTTTGTTTATCCTGATTCTATTTGGTTGTCCATTTTCTGGAAGCCACAAATGAGACCAATCTGTGGCAAAGTAACCATGCAGTTGTTCGGACCAGTCCCTGCTTAAAAAAAAACCATAGAGTTCAAGGATGTCAACAACAATAATGTCAATAATTTGGTGAACCTTAAAATTGGAAGATAATCTAACCAGGGCATTCTTAAGCTCACTGATTACCTTAACATTCATCCAATCAAGCTGAATGATTTTGAGATCAGAAGGTTGAACTTCTTTGTTAATATTTTGACAAACAGATAGAGACATTACGTTTGACGATACACTGGAATCGACCATACAATTATGTACATTCCTATTAAAAATTTCAAAGGTTAACAAGAAAGGCAGGACATTTTTCCAAGTGTTAACAACAAAATTCTGTTGATTTTTAGTTGTTGTCCCTAAAATATTTTTATCTACATTTGATATAATTTTTTTAGCTAAATCCCTTTTATTTGGAGGTTTAGATGTCGCTTTAGTTGGGATCCTTTTGGCTATTTTTGAACCAATTGCTGCAGTTTTCTTGCTGCTAGGATCATTGTTTTTACTGTTTTCAACGATGCTTTGAAGCATTTTCTGCAAAATAAGGGGAAATTTCAGCAACTCGAAAACATAAATATTTTCCCTCAATTGTTTTAGATCTTCAATTAAATCGTATTCTAAAACAGGGGCTGCCAAACTTTGTTTAATTTCAGCTTGCTTCAATTGTTTTGGAAACACATTGTTACTCGCTTTAGAAGAAGGTTTGTTATGTGTTTTGCTTCTTATGTTGTAGGGGTGAACCGTTTCAAAATTTTCTTGGAAGATATTGTTCGATAAGTGACCGAAGATGTTGGGAGATGATTCATCCTCTTCCGGTGTTTCTTCCTCAACTACATCTTTAGAACTTTCAGGAGGGACAGAAGCAAAATTATCATGTGCTTCTAAGATAGTTTGCAAAGTGTACTGCAAGATTTTGAAATTGAGACCCTAAGTGGTTGGGTTAGGCCAGTTGGGAGGAAAAGGTTTTTTGAAAGGAGGTTTAAAACTTGCTTTGATTTTGGATGCCTCATCGACTGATCTTTTCAAGTCCACAACCTGATTTGACAGTTTTTGAAAGGCTTTTTGCAAGCTTTCTAAGTCTAAATTTTCTTGTTGATTTTTAAATTGAGGCGGTTTAGTAAGGATTTCTATTTTTTTCTTATATGAAGTTAGCTCAACTTCACTGCTAAGATTGTCTTTTAAGCTTAATATATCCTTTTAAATTTGACTTTCCACCTCAAAGGCTCCTAGCAGAGTGTTCTTTTTAGACCTTTCTACCCATATGGCGATATTGTTGTGTAGAGATTTAGAATAATATGCGACAAATAGACTTTCTGCAGGCATTGAATCTATAGGGATTTTATTCTTTAAAGTAAGAAATATCTCATTAAAATCTTTTAATTTTTCCTTAGGATTCATTTTTAGACTAGAGAGCTCCATAACGAAGACTTCAAGATATTTATCATCTCCAAACGTTTCTAAGAAGCATGTTTCAAATTTGTCCAAAGAGACAATGGTTTGGGGTTGTTGGGAAAAATACCATGTGGAGGCATTGCCCTCAAATGTATAAGGAAAGAGTCTGCAAACTACATCTTCATGCTCTACATTTCAAAGTCTAATGGCCAACATAAAAAAAATTATGTGATCCTCAGCAGATTGTTTAGAATCTGGATCAAATTTAGGAAATCATTTCTCTGGGTGTTTCGACAATGGATGTTGCGGTCCAGGTACAACCATAACATATTGTTCAAGCCAAGGCCTAGCATGATTGTTTTGGTTTTCCATGGGTGTTGTTGGTGTCGAAGGCTGAGATGATTCAAATGAGGAACTTCCTTCGTTGGATGACTCTCCTCCTAAAGAGGATGGATATGAACCAAGTGGGGAAGGTGGGATACCAGACCCTCCGGCTCCAAGAGTAGGTGTTTTGATAGGATCGGTGGTATTATCTCCTAAAGGATTTGAGAGTAGACCAGTGCCTTCAAGTTGTTCTTGGATATCATAGAAATCTAAGGGTTGATTAAGTGGCCTACCAGGTTGTCTGATATGGGCTAAGGCACTATGTGTCCTTATGAGTGACTGATGAACAATTTATTGGACGCCGTCCCCTTGAGGAGATGGTGTCACTAGTTCAACAAGAATCTCAGGATTATCGTTTGAGGTAGTTGTTGTTTCAAGTGTAACATTGTTGTATAAGCGACTACACATTATGATAGGGAAGTGAGTGTGTGGGGGAGGAGTCTTGCAACCTCCACGTGCCATCAATTGAATTCAGGCCCTCCTTCTAGCGCCATTTGTTGACGGACAAATTTGACATGTCGTCAATTGGAAGAATAGATTCGGTCTGGGGTTGTCTAAATAACCCAAGCCGTTTGGTGTAACCTGTTATGAAAGGTTTAATGGCTCTGTTAGCCAACTAGGGTCCTAAAAACAAAGAGAATAAATAAACTGACTAATGCTAAAACTATAATAATATATAAACTTTAATCTAATTATTTACAAATACATTCAACAGAAAGATAAATATGAGCATGCCATCTGTGCATAGTAATTATATACTGCAAGTTTGTAATAGATGCCTTGCAAAATCAATGTTTGGTAACTGTTGTCAAAAGTAGATAAAGAAAGCACATTTTTTTTATTTTCTGCTTTCTAATCATAAATATAAGAACTTAAATAAAATATGTTATGAAACAAGGATAGATTGGTGGTCAAAACCAATCTAAAATTGTCATGTTTCACTAATAGGTAAAATAACAGAAATAAAATGGAAATAAAGCTAACCTGAGATTAGCTTCATACCGTGTCTATGCCTCTATGCGATCCAAAACTCCAGTGGTCCCGCTTGTAGGAAAAATATGTAACAGGCTTGTATTGATGCCTCCCGAATAAACTCCAGGTGTTTATTGACAGCTAGGATATGAGAACAAAATAGTAGACATGTATGTACAATGATCTTATAATTATGAATGACTATAGTAAAAAAAATATTAATGTAAAGCATTCATTTTATCAATCAACTAAACATCACGAGTAAATCATGATATTAAAATCGATATAACGATCACAGTAATAATTTGTGAAACAACAAATTATAAACAACATTTAAAACATTGAATAAAATGGAACATCATATGTCATTGAGACTAAAGCTATACAACACATTAATATTCCAAAATAAACGAGACAAAACATAAATGAGACAACTTCACATCGTTTTAAAGCCAAAATGTTAAAAGCTGGTACATTACGTTTTGAAGATCATTTGTCAATAATCTGTTTCATGCCAAGGTGTCTATTACTTACAAAATGACCAGTATTTAAATTGATTTGAAATCACATTCTCCTATCTCATAGGATAGGATAGGATTTCATAAAATAAAAAATATTACAAAAATAGTGGGCTAACAGCCACTCATAAAAGAGTTGATTTTACTCAAAAAATGATCAAAGGTTTTTTCAAAACAAACAGAAAAGGAACTAATAAGAATTCAAATTCATAATCGAATATGTTTCCCCCAGATGATCAACAACATGATCTACTATTTCCTGAAAAACAAAACAAAAATAAGTTAGAAAATTACCCATAACTAATTTCTAATTTTTTTATTTAAAAAGAGACTTGGCTACAGAATTGAAAGATTTTGTAGCCAGTCTTATCTTAGCAAACAAAATCAAATTCCAAATCAATTCCATTCAAAATAGATAACAAGAATAAAACAAGAGAGAAAACTATTTTACCATTTTAAAATTTGACTAAAGATGGATCATGGTAGTTTAGAATTTACTATCGCTTTGACACTTGTTGCATTTTTTATTACTATGTTTCCTGCTCTCTTGATGCGTTTAGATTTCTTCTCTATGTGCACTTTGAGGTTGATATTTTTTTGTCTCAATGATTCATTTTGAGCAGTAAGTGTTTTAATTTGGGCCTGAAGAATGGGTATGTCGGTGTAATACCGCTCGATCCAATGGAAACAAACATCACACTGTACAGGAGGAATGACATGTCGATGAAGTGTACAGTCAAACATGGATGTATCAATCTTATCTGCTATTTTCTCTTGATCGAGACCAATACCAGAGAACCCCTCCTCACCTTTGAGACACAGAGGAAAATTCGTCACAAAGTCATAGGGTTCAGTAGGAACAATAACTTTCTTCATGTAAACTTGACAATCTGGGTCTTCTAAAGCTAGAAAATATTCTATTTCAGAGTCTGAGACCTCATCGACCTCGATCGGACTGATCGAGCTCATATGAGCATCATTTCGATTCCTCAATTTCCCTTAAATAAGGCGACCTGCCTTTTTGTTCTAGAACCCTAAGTCTGTGCAGTTTTCCTTTGTTTGTTTGCAAGGTTTCTCAACATCTGGCATTACAATGATGTTCAGGCTAGCATCAATCTTAGGCATAAGAGATTCAATTACCTCCAATTCAATAGTATTTTTCTCAGATCAAGGATTACTTGGCATTGTTGCGTCTAGAGGTTTTATGTCAAGAGAGTCTGGTCCATTTCTTGAAATACCAAGTTGGTTTTTAATCAGTGGCTCACCTAAGTTAGGGTTTACTACAGGAACGGTCATGGCAAAACCATTCCTTATCAAACAATTATCCCAACAGTTACCCACGGTTGAAAAGTGATGAATCAACAAAATATTAATCAATCCGTGATGGAACAGACTTGAATCAACACTTTGTCTCTTATATCTTTTGGACATTTTATAGAGACTTCTCAACAGATAAAATGGAATGGTTAATTCAAAACCAATGAAATGCATGAGTAAGAGAACATGATAGAGGAAGACTAATCCATATTGACCCTCACAGGTCACAAATTGTTTGAGAATCAACAACAGGATATGCCACCTAGGTTTAACTAGGGAGATGGGAATACCTTTTCCGCAACAATTGATTTTTCGGGACGTCATAAACAGGCTCCAGGGTACTCCTTCAATTCGTGAGTTTTTAAGTCCTCGAGGAAAACATCCCATCCTTGGCTTTTTAAGTCCTCGATCACATCATCGTGAGAGAGTAATGCATGGCACCCATTCGGTTCCAAGCGAACAACAAGAGCCATGAAAAATGTGACCAGAATGTAACAGGGATAACTTAAAATAGTTTTAGGTTTGAATAGTAGGAGCGATAGGAACAAATCTGAATGGATAGTGGGGAAACGACCATAACAAAGCCTGTGTGTTATCATATCAAAGGTAGTAGGAGAAAATACCAAGGGTTTGATCGTATATGCTTTACCATTCCATGTAATGAGAACGAGACATACAAAGTATCGAAACCCTATGAATGCAATGAATGGCTTGTTAATACATTGTGCCAACAAGGTGAGGTAAGGACACGAGTACAACAGGTGCACATTGATTGTCATGACTACTAACACGACTATTGAATTTACAAGGGGTTTATAAAATATATCAAAAAGGCTCTTCATAAATTGAATACAAACCATCGAACCATATAATAACTATATCAAAACTCAAAACATAGAAAAACAGGTCACTTAAACATTGGATTTAGATTTGATATAAGCATGATGAATTTTTAAAAGGATGCATTCTAAGGCATACAAATTATAACACTAGGCTAGGTTTTATGTTTGATTCATGCTTACAGTCATGAATCAAACATAAAACAAAACGAAAGCGCAGACAATAAGAGATTAATCAAAATATTTCTTAACCTAGTAATTATCTCAAAATTCTCAAAAATGTTTACAAAATTGAAGGGAGGGCAACTACAGAAAATGCAATTTCTTGTTCAAATATAAAAATCATGTGGGGCTTCCAACAATAGCAACATACTGGGCAAAGCATTTATCTCTGCATCACCAAAAAATTCATGTTAGGACAAATCGGAATGATTGAAAAATTAAAGAATAGTCGACAACAATTCAAGCATTCCGATCAAACTCAGAAAATTACATAGTCTAGCGTTAGATGTGTTTCTGTCCAAATGCAATCTGGTGACAAGTTTTAATTACGAGTGAGACGACATTTAAGAAATTGACTCCAATACTGTTGACAAGGCCGCTACTGCCAGCAGGCACCCATAGCCTCGACAGAGATGTCATTTAACCAACTCTAACACCTCTACCCTTTCCAAGAATTATCCATTCAAGATGAAGGACATGTTTACAATCAATTCCAAAAAGTCATACCTGATAATTTTCTTAAAACCGACATTGTTTCAATGCTAGCAGGCATGTTCAGTACCCCGATGAAGTTGCCTTGGCATCATGCATGCATTTACCCGTTGCCAGCAGACCTATTCAGTATCTTGGCGGGTTTACAGACACCTCCCACACCTTGCAGTGCTTTCAAATCTCTAGAATTTATTTACAATTGACATATAATTTATGATATTCAAGAGAGCGGGGTGATGCTGAAAATTTCAGATTTCAAAAAACTTGATATTTTCCAATTTAATTTCTCGTTTGACGACCTTCATCATGATCTGAACTCTTGGTTAAGAAAAAAAAAAATCTCTCGAGGACAGGAAGGCATACTTGAGTTGTTTTATTTAAAAATAGGGACAATGTTAAGAGTTTTAATAATGATCGTATCTTCTCGTGATTATAAAGAGAAACCAAGAACACTATTTTGAATAGAAAGTTTCTTCTGCTAGTCCAAGTTTTAGAAATTTATAGTACCGGTTCTTTGAAATGACCTCGACTATTGCTTTAGGATAAGACTTTTGATCTTCCTTCCATGAAAAAAATGGTGATTCAAACATAAATTTATTCATAAACAAAAGAAAACAAGCAAAATCAAAAGAACCAAAATCGAAAAATAGAGAAGAGAATTAAAACAAAACAAAATATGTACAAAGAAGTGAATCTACAGTCATCAGGAGAAGTATCTTTTGCGAGCTTGGCCATTCACTGGGAAAGTGTCTGGCTGTCCCTCCAAATTTTGCAGACGGAAAGAACTGGGACCTAGTTTTTCAGAAATTACAAACGGTCCCAACCACAGATTATGGAACTTGGTGTGTTCCCCCTTTCCCTTGTGCGGTTTATCCCATTTGAGAACCAAGTCTCCTACATCGAAGTTCCTATCTGAAGAAGAGTTTGAATCAAACCATCTTTTTACAATCTGCTATTGTTGATCCAACTTCTTCTTTGCTTGCACTCTTACTTCCTCCAGTTTTAGCAAGGCATTAATTCGAATTTCTAGAGGAGGGAAGTCCTCTTCTTGGACTTTCTGAGACAATTGCAAAGATGGAAGTAAAACATGTGGAGGGAGGATTTCTTCTCTCTCATAGACGAAAAAAAAAGGGGAATTACCAGCAAAGGTTTTTGGTGTCACCCTATTGGCCCAAAGTGCATTATATAGTGTGTTGTGTCAGTTCTTATGGTTTTTCGAAACTATCCTCTTAATGATCTTGATTAAATTTTTATTTGTTGATTCTGCTAGTAGCTGGTAGAAAATTTCAACTTAATTGTTTTTTCTAAGGAAAAGACATTCATATCAAGAGATGAGAAATAAGATGCGTTATCAAAGACCAAACATTCGTAAATGCTGAATCGAGTAATGATATGTGAATTAAGGAAAGATACTACCTGATTCGTGTTTACCACTTTCAAAGGTGCAGCTTGTGACTGAAGATGTTGGGAGATGATTCATCCTCTTCCGATTCTTCTTCCTCAACTACATCTTCAAAACTTTTAGGAGGGATAGAAGCATAATTATCATGTGCTTCTAAGATAGTTTGCAAAACGTAGTGCAAGCTTTCAAAATTGAGACCCTTGGTGGTTGGGTTAGGCTGGTTGGGAGGAAAAGGTTTTCTGAAAGGAGGTTTAAAACTTTCTTTGCTTTTGGATGCCTCCTTGGTTGATATTTTCAAGTCCATGACCTGATTGAATAGTTTTTGTGTTGGCCTTCGACCGAGTTTTGACAATCCTTGGTCATGTTTGACCTAATTTTTGGACTTCGACAGGCTGTCGAAGGCGGAGCGCAAGACTAAGCAGAGAACGTGAGATATCGGCCCATTTTTGGGCCCTTTTTGGGATTTGGGATTATGTAACAGGTATGGGGATGTTGGCCCATTGGTTTACCCATGTTTAGGCCTATTTTGTAAAGTATAAATAGATGTCTAGGCAATGTTAGGTCGAGAAACAATTGTAAGTTGTGTTAATTGCTAAGGAAGAGGCATCTATGTGATGTTGTGCTAAGTGCAAGTGTGGATTGTAAAAGGCTTTGTGCATACTGCGTGAGACTTGCAAAGCTGAGGGCAAGTGACTATAGAAGGTTGTGTGCTATAGCCTAGCTCAAGGAAGGAGGATCTAGCGAGGTGCACACAGATCTCCTGTCCTATGCGGAGTATGGTTTTTGTGGATATGTGCATGTAGATGATTGAATGAAGATAATAAATAAGAGAAGAGTTGGTGGACGTAGCCCCAAGGTGGGGGTGAACCACGTATATGCTATGTTGCTTTTCTTTGTGCAATGTATTGATGTGTCTATATGTTTACTTGCTTAGTTCTTTAACATAGATGAATGATAGATAGATATGTTAATGCTATGTGCTTTAAAGTGTGGATGAATACTAGATATGGCCTATGTGGATGTGCTTAGTTCTTTAATGTAACCGATCTGAGTGAATAATGCGTTTTACTGTGATTACGGTTTAACTGCGTTGTAACTAAGAACTGAATATTGATGAATGTTAACTACTGAGTGCTCTATTAAGTGATTAGAATCACAGATTTGTGTCCCAGCTAAGGTTGCAGACACTGGATTCCTACAACCACCCCTGCCTCTACCTCAGGTGAGACTTCATTTGCTTCACAGGTGTTGCTGAAAGGGCCGGTAGTTAGGGTTTTTTTGGTGTGCTATTGTAGTGTTGAACCCTAGGTCTGCCCCTATGCCAACAAATGGTTCTGTTGCCGAGACTGAAATTGTGATTGTTGGGAACTGAGAAAAGAAAAATCTCCGTGCGTAGATCTTTTTCTCTAGTGTGCAGTACTCTACTTAGTTTGTGAAGCTCTGTGCTAAAGAAAAGAAGTTTGATCTGAAGAAAAGAGGTAAGATCTGAACACTTCGTGCTCCGATAAAGGTTAGAATAGTGAAAAGTTTTAGATCTGGAAGCTTTGTGCTATGTAGAGGTAAGATTAGTGGAAATTTTTGTTTCTAAAGTATGGATCTAGGCATGTTTTATAAGATTTGTCCTAGCTTAAAAACTAGGGCATTGATAGAAGAAAGAATATTTGATATGAGTAGATCTAATAAGAATAGTGAAAGATATGTTATACCCATGCATAGAAAAAATGTTTGGACTAACGAATGGATGTAGGACCCTAGAAATGATTTGTTGCAGGTTAGCTACCATGATCCTAGTGCGTTGTACAGGAGAGGCTAGGGATCATTTAAGAAAAAGAGAGGATTAACTCTTTGTTACAGTTGCACAAAACCAGGGCATCTTGCTAAGGAATGCCCTAGAAGAAGACCTAGTTGCCTCTGTTGTAAAGCTATGGACCATGAAGTTTTAGATTTCCCTAGAATGATTGCTAAGGTTGAAAGGATGAATATGAGACAAGAAGACCACGAGAAAGGTCAAAAAATTGAGATTATGGAAAACCCCCAGAAAGAATCAGAGAAAGTATTGCTACAGATGAAAGAAACCCTGAATGATTACCGACATATCAGCTTACCAAAGATCTTCAAAGAAAAAGAGTGCATTGAAGCAAGAATGGGAGACTTCGACATTGATTGTGTTCTGGATGAAGAAACACGAGTGAATATCATGACAGAAAGAACTTGGAAACTTTTAGGGGAGCCTTCTATGACTCCTTCATTGGGAGGAATAGGATTATTCAAAGGAAAGATGATAACCCTATGTGGAAAACTTACCAGGATATCTATGAGTGCCCATGGAACTTCGATAGAGGAAGAATTTGAAGTTCTTAAATTTATTGAGAACAGAGCCCCATTTACTATGTTACTAGGAAAACCCTGGATTGAAGGAGTGCGAGCCAAAAGAAAAGAAGAAGAAATCTTGGAGCAGAAAAAGAAAGAGTTGAAAGATTTCATGACTAGGAGGATCGCACACTTGATTGAAGAATAGGAGAACTAATCAAAGATATTTAAAACCAGAGACTTGGTTGTCGAAGTAAGCATCACACTAGAAGACCCACAAAAGATTGAAGTACCTATTCCAGATACAGATGAAGTATTACCCCTGGTTTCGAGGAAATAATCTCAACAACGCGAATTTACTCTACCAAAAGAAGATGAGAATCAGAATGGAAAAAAGAAACTCCAAGACGAAGATCACTCAAAAGAAGGCTAGAAAGCTAAGTAAGAAGAGAGATGAGATTGAAAAGTTATAGAAGGTTCCTGAGGGAACTTCGCAGAAGAAAAATTTGCAAAATTGGAGCTTCCTCGAAATATCAAAACAGCGTCACATGGCACTTCGCCATGGCGAAGAAATATAGCTGTTGGGGATAGTATAACCGTTCAACCGATGACCTGAACAGGTAGAAAGGAATTTAAGGTCATAATTTTTTCCACCAGACTGTTGGTACTACGCCATAATGGACAGAACTAAGTTAATGAAGTCTTTGCACCCATTGTAAGAGATTTTTTGCCAAGTTATCTATTTATCCTGTCGCACCACGTAACGAGAACACTTTTTCTAACTGTGAATCTGAGCCCGCAGATTACTTGATTTCTCACAATGATCATCATGCTATTACTAGTCATCCCACTGCATTAACCAGTTACTCTTCGAACTCGAGATATTAAACCAATAGCGTGCATGTCGGACGAGCTTAGTGTTGTAGAGAAAATTGTCGAGGAATTTCTCATTGACCTAATGACTGAAATAGGAATGTCTGCAAGTATTCAAGTGTCATCAATGAGAGGAGTGAAAGTCTCTCCGTCGACTGCTTGCGGAGCCAGATCATCCCGACCATTAGCAGAAAAGAGAACCAAACATAGAGATGACCTAGCCAATGCGAACATGATCCCGTCCATATTACATCCCACCTCTGGCCAGCGCAGTGAGTCAAGATAGAGTGCCCAGATATTTTGAGTACTCCATGATTACTGTATACCTCCCGAAGGGGATACACACAATTTGAGAAGAACAGGACAAGATCACAGCATTGAAGTTTAGTGACTTCAACCTCAGAGATTGCAAGAACTACAGTATGCATGCCCCATATAAGTACTTGACCAAGACGAAGGGGAAGAACTCAAAGATAATCCCTCAACCGTGGATGATGAACCTTGCACAGTCCACCCTGTTAAATGTAATGAAGATCCCACACTTCAGAAGGCACCAAGAAGTCAATTCCTGTGTCAAGCTATTGCTCTTATCTTACCATGGTGGTTAATTATGGCTAGATCATCGTATTACATTCAACCCAACGTTGATCCATAGGATCATGGGATTAAGTATGGAAGGACCTAACCCATAGAAGTTCTATCTAGGAAAATCCATAGATCGCGCGCTAGCACAGAAGATCAAGGATACATATGACGATGTTGAAAAGGGAATGCGATGCTACAAGGTAGCCTCCATCCAGAATGGCATAGTGCGCCTAGCCTTCCAGCTAATAGCCAGAAAGTTAGTCAGGAAGAATAGACCTACGCAGGTCACAGGCTTTGTTTTTGACCTCACAGGAAAGTGCGTGGAACGTTTACAGATGAACTGGGCGAAGTACCTGGTGAATCAGCTATAGCTAGATTGTCGCGAAGCCTAGGATCAGGGCTACGAGTTCCATTTTAGCTGGCTCTTGATCCTTATCGCCTTTGTTTTATGGGAGATGATGGAAGATGTGACCTTCCCAGATATTAAACCATTCAAACCACTTGCTGCGAAGTTCGTGACACTTTGGTATTCGAGTGATATGAACAAATCGTGGCAGTCAAACATTGTTTTTCATATGTACTACCTTAAGCTGAAAGGAGCCATAGAAGAAGAGCCTTGCATGACGCTGAACACCCTACATATATTCTGACCCCTGATGAAGTTCTGCGCAGATCGACACTTCATTTACATAACATCGTGAGTCGATGAACATAAGGAGAAACTTCAATCATACTACAAGCTCACGGAAGAATACCTTGAGGAGATCATTAAGGATTGGTCGGAAGACCTCCTTATTCCAACAGAACCTGCAAAGATGTCTGACCCTTACAACCTAGAGATGATGCATAAAGAACAAGATACACCTGGGCCTAGCAGAATGAAGAAGATCGAAGAGGTCCAAGATTTAAGCAGTGCCTCAGGAAAGATTGCTTTAGTATCACCTGACCGAGGGGGTGATGATGAAGTAGAAGAACTAAATGGAAAAGGACCTGAACCGAAGCCAGGTGAAGTAACACCACCCAAATACGAGGTTGATCCCCTAAATAAGAGGAAGTTTTATCCCCCAAAACCTTCTTCCTGGAAGAAATCGAAAGCCACCGTGACCAAGGTGAAGACTGTGCTTACTGCCGATGATTTTGACTTCATCATCACAGCCCTCAACGACGCTTCACTGATAATCATGGAGAAGCAAGAAGCTAAGAATGTAGAAATGTACAATAGAATTGAGATCAAATGCTGAGGGGTACAACAGGCCCTTCAGTCTAGCCGCGCAGTATCCACTACGCCCTTGGCATCAGGAGAAACAAATTTGGGGGATGAGCCATCCCAACTCCGCCGATTAGCTGATGTGATTGAAGCTCGTCTTCATTGCATACAAGAAGAAGAAGAACAAGCCATCCGGGCCTTGAAGCAAGTGGAAGGCATACTCATAGAACAATGCAGAGTTGCAGAGTAGGAGAAGGTTGATCTCTAGGCAAAGTTCAAAGAAGAGAGAGTATAGACGCAACAAGAAAAAGAACAGTTGCTTGCAGAGCAACTCGAAGTTAAAGAAGAAATCAACAGAGAACTTTGCACTGTGACGGGATTAGAGCCACAAGAAGAAGACCGAGTCATGCATCAAGTAGAGCATCTCACAGAAGTTGTCCAGCAGCTACAACAACAAATAACAGATTTAGAGCTCCACACTGTACCTGACACCCCACAGGATGTAAGGGACCAAAGGGAAGCAACTACTCGAAGCACAGTTGAGAGAATAAAATACCTTGCCATGGAATGTAAGAAAATCATTGATCGTAGTGCCAAAACCTATGAGAAAATCATTGAGAATCCAGAACTGAAGGCACTGGAGTCGCAGCTCCAAGAGGCGAAGTATCAAGTCAAAACGATATAGGCGCAGTTGAATCCCCTGTTAGTTTTGGAAAGAATGAAGCGATCCCAGGAGCAACGCATTGCCCAACAGCAGGCCCACACTATTCAAATCAGAGTTATGGAAGTAACTCAGAGACTCCAACCTGTACAGGATAAGGCTTACCAACTGTTCATAGAGATCGAAGGCCAATGAGTGAAATTGGAGAAAGTCGTCACTGCAGCTGAACAACGCCTAGAGGGACCTGTCAACAAAGCAGTCATACAATAATTCGTTGAACAAGAGGTCATGACACAACAACAAGTCGAAGAATCTCGAGCCAAGATCGAGGCTTTGGAAGAATAACTAGTCCGATCAGAGTGACTCGGGGTGAGTCACAGGTGAGTGTTGGGGGCTTGTTGGCCCTTGACCAAGTTTTGAGGATCCTTGGTCATGTGACCTAATTTTGGGACTTCGATAGGCTGTCGAAGGCGGAGTGCAATACGAAGAAAATATCACAAGATATCATCCCCTTTTTGGGATTTGGGATTATGTAACGGGTATGGGGATGTCGACCCATAGGTTTTCCCAAGTTTAGGCCTATTTTGTAAATTATAAATAGATGTCTAGGAAATGTTAGGCCGAGGATCAGTTGCAAGTTGTGCTAAGTTATAAAGAAGAGGCATCTATGTGATGTTGTGCTAAGTGCAAGTGTGGATTGTAAAAGGCTTTGTGCATACTGCGTGAGACTTGCAGATCTGAGTGCAAGTGACTGTAGAAGGTTGTGTGTTGTAACCTAGCTCGGGGAAGGAGGATTAGGAGAGGTGCGCGCTGATCTCCTGTCCTATGCAGAGTAGGTTTTTTGTGGCTCTGTGTATGTAAACGATTGAATGGAGATAATAAAGAAGATAAGAGTTGGTGGACATAGCCCCAAGGTGTGGATGAACCATGTATATGTTGTGTTGCTTTGCTTTGTGTGATGTATTGATGTGTTTATATGTTTAGTTTCTTAGTGCTTTAACATAGATGAATGATAGATAGATATGTTAATGCTATGTGTTTAATAATGTGGATGAATACTAGATATGGCCTATGTGGATGTGCTTAGTGCTTGAATGTAATAGATCTGAATGAATACTACGTTGTACTGTGATTAGGGTTTAACTGCACTGTAACTAAGAACTGAATATTGATGAATGTTAACAGTTGAGTGCTCTATTAAGTGATTAGAATCACAGATCTGTATTGGTAGTTAAGGTTTTTTATGTGCGTTGTTGTAGCGTTGAAACCTAGGTCTGCTCCTGTGCCAACATTTTGGAAGGATTTTTGCAAGCTTTCTAAGTCTAAATTTTCTTGCTAATTTTTAAATTGAGGCAGTTTAGTAAGGATTTTAATTTTTTTCTTAGATGAAGTTGGCTCGGCTTCACTACTAAGATTGTCTTTTAAGATTAATATATCATTTTCAATTTGACTTGCCTCATCAAAGGCTCCTAACAGAGTGTTCTTTTTAGACCTTTTGACCCATATGGGGATATTGTTGTGAAGATCTTTAGCATAATATGCAACAATTAGACTTTCTGTAGGCATTGAATCTATAGGGATTTTATTCTTTAAAGTAAGAAATCTCTAGTTAAAATATTTTAATTTTTCCTTAGGATTTATTTTTAGACTAGAGAGCTCCATAACAAAGACTTCAGGAGATTTATCATCTCCAAACTTTTCTAAGAAACGAGTTTCAAATTTTTCCCAAGAGACAATGGTTTGGGGTTGCTGGGCAAAATACCATGTGGAGGCATTGCCCTCAAATGTATAAGGAAAAATTTTGCAAACTACATCTTCATGCTCTACATTTTGAAGTGTAATGGCCAACATAAAAAATTTTTATGTGATCCTCAGTAGATTGTTTAGAATCTGGATCAAATTTAGGAAACCATTTCTCCGGGTGTTTCAACAATGGATGTTGCGGTCCAGGTACAACCACGACACCTTGATCGAGCCAAGGTCTAGCAAGATTGTTTTGGTTTTCCATGGGTGTTGGTGGTGTCGAAGGCTGAGATGATTCAGACGAGGAATTGCCTTCATTAGATGAATCTCCTCCTAAAGAGGATGGAGATGAACCAGGTGGGGAAGGTGGGATACCAGACCCTCCATCTCCAAGAGTAGGTGTTTTGATAAGATCGGTGATATTATCTCCTAAAGGATTTGAGAGTATACCAATGCCTTCAAACTGTTCTCGGATATCCGAGAAATCTAAGGGTTGATTAAGTGGCCTACCAGGTTGTATGATATGGGCTAAGGCACTATGTGTCCTTATGAGTGACTGATGAACAATTTCTTGGACGTCGGCCCCTTGAGGAGCTGGTGTCATTGGTTCAATGAGAATTTCAGGATTATTGTTTAAGGTAGTTGTTGTTTCAAGTGTAACATTGTTGTCTGAGAGACTACGCGTCACGATAGGGGAGCGAGTCTGTGGGGGAGGAGTCTTGTGACCTCCGCGTTCCATCAATTGAATTCAGTCCTTCCTTCTAGTGCCATTTGTTGACGGAAAAATTTGACATGCCGTCAACTGGAAGAATAGATCCGGTCTGGGGTTGTCTAAATAACCCAAGTCATTTGGTGTAACCTATTCTGACATGTTTAATGGCTCTATTAGCCAACCAGGGTCCTAAAAACAAAGAGAAGAAATAAACTAACTAATGCTAAAACTATAATAATATATAAACTTTAATCTAATTATTTACAAATACATTCCACAGAAAGAAAAATATGAACATGCCATTTGTGCATAGTAATTACAGATTGCAAGTTTGTAATAGATGCCTTGCAAAATCAATGTTTGGTAACTGTTGTCAAAAGTAGATAAAGAAAGAACATTTTTTATATTTTACGTTTTCTAATCATAAATCTAAGAAATTAAATAAAATATGATATGAAACAAGGATAGAGTGGTGGTCAAAGCCAATCTAAAATTGTCTTGTTTCACTAATAGGTAAAATAACAAAAATTAAATGGAATAAAGCTAATGCGAGATTAGTTTTATACCGTGTCTACGCCTTTGTGCGATCCAAAACTCCAGTTGTCATGCCTGTAGGAAAAATATGTAACAAGCTTGTACCGATGCCTCCCGAATAAACTCCAAGTGTTTATTGACAGCTAGGATATGAGAACAAAATAGTAGACATGTATGTACAATGATCTTATAATTATGAATGATTATAGTAACAAAAATCTTAATGTAAAGCATTCATTTTATCAATCAACTAAACATCACGAGTAAATCATGATATTAAAATCGATATAACGATCACAATAATAATTTGTGAAACAACAATTTATAAACAACATTTAAAACATTGAATAAAATGGAACATCATATGTCATTGAGACTAAATCTATACAACACATTAATATTCCAAAATAAACGAGACAAAACATAAACGAGACAACTTCACATTGGTCTAAAGCCGAAATGTTAAAAGATGGTCCATTAAGTTTTGAAGATCATTTGTCCATAATCTGTTTCATGCCAAGGTGTCTATTACTTACAAAATGAACAGTATTTAAAGTGATTTGAAAACACATTCTCCTATCTCACAGGATAGGATAGGATTTCATAAATAAAAATTATTACAAAAATAGTGGGCTAAGAGCCACTCATAAAAGAGTTGATTTTACTCAAAAAATGATCAAAGATTTTTGAAAAACAAACAAAAAAGGAACTACTAATCATTCAGATGCATAATCAAATATGTTTCCCCCAGATGATCAGCAACATGATCTACTATTTCCTTGAAAACAAAACAAAAATAAGTTAGAAAATTACCCATAACTAATTTCTAATTTTTTATTTAAAAAGAGACTTGGCTACAGAATTGAAAGATTATGTAGCCTGTCTTATCTTAGCAAACAAAATCAAATTCCAAATTGATTCAATTCAAAATAGATAACAGGAATAAAACAAGAGAGAAAATTGTTTTACCATTTTAAAATTTGACTAAAGATGGATCATGGTAGTTCGGAATTTACTATCGCTTTAACACTTGTTGCATTTTTTATTACTATGTTTCCTACTCTCTTGATGCATTTATCTTTCCTCTCTGCGTGCACTTTGAGGTCAAGATTTTCTTGTCTCAATGATTCATTTTGAGCAGTGAGTGTTTTAATCTGGGCCAGAAGAATGGGTATGTCAATGCAATACCGCACGATCCAATGGAAACAAACATCACATTGTACAGAAGGAATAATAGGTCGATGAAGTGTACAGTCAAACATGGATGTATCAACCTTATTTGCTATTTTCCCTTGCTCGAGCCCAATACCAGAGAACCCCTCCTCACCTTTGAGGCATGGTGGCAAATTCGTCACAAAGTCGTAGGGTTCAGTAGGAACAATAACTTTCTTCATGTAACCTTGACAATCTGGGTCTTCGAAAGCTATAAAATCTTCTATTTCAAAGTCTGAGACCTCATCGACCTCGACCGGACCGATCGAGCTCAGATGAGCGTCGTTTCGGTTCCTCAATTTCCCTGAAATAAGGCGACCTGCCTTTTTGTTCTAGAACCCTAAGTCTGTGCATTTTTTCTTTGTTTGTTTGCAAGGTTTCTCAACATCTGGCTTTACAATGACGTTTGGGCTAACATCAATCTTAGGCATAAGAGATTCAATTACCTCCAATTCAACAATGTTTTTCTCAGATTAAGGCTTACTTGGCATTGCTGCGTCTAGAGGGTTTCTGTCAAGAGAGTCTGGTCCATTTCTTGAAATACCAAGCTGGTTTTTAATCAGTGGCTCACCTAAGTTAGGGTTTACTATAGGAACAGTTGTGGAAAAACCATTCCTTATCAAAACTTATCCCATCAGTTGGCAACGGTTGACAAGTGATGAATCAACAGGATATTAATCAGTCCTTGATGGAACAGACTTGAATCAACACTCTTTCTCTTATATCTTTTGGACATTTTATAGAGACTTCTCAACAGATAAAATGGCATGCTTAATTCAAAACCAATGAAATACATGAGTAAGCGAATATGATAGAGGAAGACTAATCTGTATTGACCCTCACAGGTCACTAATTGTTTGAGAATCAACAACATGCTATGCCCCCTAGGTTTAACCAGGGAGATGGGAATACCTTTTTCGTAACAGTTGATTTTTTTGGACGTCATAAACAGGCTCCAGGGTACTCCTTCAATTTGTGAGTTTTTGAACCATTTCTCTCCTGTCGATGGAAGCCCTACTTCTTGATTTACAAACCCCTTGGTTAGATCTAACTGTGTGTCCCCAATTTTTTCTCTACAACCATCGAAGGTCTGGGCGAAAGCCTGGGCCACCTAAAGGTTATAGCCTTCAAATCTTTTAAGGAAAACATCCCAGCCTTGGCTTTTTAAGTCCTCGATCGCATCGTCGTGAGAGAGTAATGCGTGGCAGCCATTTGGCTCCAGGTGAACGACAGGAGCCATGACAAATGCAACCAGAATGTAACAGGGATAACTCAAAATAGTTTTAGGTTTGAATAGTAGGAGCGATAGGAACAAATTCGAATGGATAGTGGGGAAATGACCATAACAAAGCCTGTGTGTTATCATATCAAAGGTAGTGGGAGCAAACACCAAGGGTTTTATCGTAGATTCTTTACCATTCCATGTAATGAGAACCAGACATACAGAGTATCGAAACCCTGTGAATGCAATGAATGGCTCGTTAATACGTTGTGCCATCAAGGTGAGGTAAGGACACGAGTACAACAGGTGCGCATTGATTGTCATGAATACTAACATGACTATTGAATTCACAAGGGTTTATCAAATATATAAAAAAGGCTCTTCATAAATTGAATACAAACCATCGAACCATATAATAACTATATCAAAACTCAAAACATCGAAAAGCAGGTCACTCAAACATTGGCTTTAGATTTGATATAAGCATGATGACCTTTTAAAAGAATGCATTATAAGGCATACAAATTATAACACCAGGCTATGTTTTATGTTTGATTCATGCTTACAGTCATGAATCAAAAATAAAACAAAACGAAAGTGCAGACAATAAGAGATTAATCAAAATATTTCTTAACCCAGTAATTATCTCAAAATTCTAAAAAGTGTTTACAAAATCGAGGGGAGGGTAGCTACAGAAAATGAAATTTCTTGTTCAAATATCAAAATCATGTGGGGCTGCGAACAACATGCTAACATTGTTTTCATCCAAAAGAGTGCATAATGTATTTCATGTATCATTATTAAATAAATATGTGTCTGATCCTCACCACATGATTAATTGGAATATGATATAGGTGGAGCATGAAGGGGATTTCCGGGTGGAACCAGTACGCATCCTGGACCAGAAAGTCAAAGAGCTCAAGAACAAATCCATAGGGATCGTAAAGGTTCAATGGACCTGTTATAGTCTTGAAGATGTTATATGGGAGCATTAATAAAACATGCAGGAGGAATACACGCAAATTTTTTACAATTTTGAAGGAAACAAAATGCAAGATTCCATTTTGAGCAGCTAGAATCTTGGAACCACATCTCAGAGTCCTAGAAAGTTGCATCAGGTACCTTGATAAAAGAATGGCCCATTCCTTGGGTTAGCTCTGATAAAAAAATGGTATAGCCCTTGGGTTAACTCTGATAAATGAATAATGTATTCCTTGGGTCAACAAATTGAAAGGAATATGAGATTATGGTTGGAGTTGTTTCTGTAGTTGCTAAATTACATAATATTTATTTCTAAGTATTGTGATGTAAATTTGTGTGTGTGTGTGTGTGTATATATATATATATATATATATATATATATATATATATATATATATATATCGGCATAGAATGCATCGAGGATGGTGCACACTTGTATGGGAGGGGGAATGTAACATCCTCACTATAATCCTCGGTTTAATTAATGCTTTTATAGATATAATGTGTGGCTACGACCAAAACGATGTAATGTGTGAATTGTATTTCTATGGTTTAACAACAAAATATGATGCCAGTTGCTAAGGGGACATGGACAAGAGATGGGAGGGGAGGGTCTAGGAGAATGGCCAAGAGGGGTCCAAGGGGGAATTACCCATGCATATTAATTCCACCCATTTTCCTAAAATTGTTATTTGTGTATGAACCTTCTAATTTGTGGTTGAGTGTTCCCAAAGCCAATCATTGAATACATGTAAGAGGGTGGGTGTGAGTGGTCACATCCCAAAGTTATTGGGCACATGGGGGTTGAGTACAATCAACTTGGGGAAGAGTGTGAGTCAAGAAAGGCAAGCCAAATGGAAGAAATTTGTATGGGTTGGTACAACAGTTTTTACAAATTGAGTTTTGTGCATGAGAAGTAAGTGGAGAGAAAAAAATAGGAGAGCTTGGAGCTGATGCAACCATGGAGGGCGAATTCTAGAGCATTTTGGAGCATATTTGGAGTGAATTGGAGCTGGAAAACTGAGGAGCAAAGTTGTTAGGCCTGAAGAGTGAAATCCTGGGCGAGTTTCACTATAACAACAAGTGTTTTCTCTTGGTTTGTTGGTAGTTTTCCTAACTGCAAGTTCCCTTGAGTTCCCAGCTGAGAGATTCTTAGCTACATATGTCAGAGAGGCCCTGATAAACGAATGGGACATTTGAGGGACTAAGATCAGTGAAGGGGTACATTCCTTGTGTTGGGCAGATCAAGAGGAAGAGAGTTGGTAAAAAATCAAGATAGTTGTAGGAAGATATCAGTGGGTTGTGAGTTTTATGAGTTGTGAGTGGATTGTGAGAGACCACTATCTTTTGTGGATTATTAGCCTCAGCTTTGGGGTAATTTTCTGTTGAGATTTGGAACAACAATTCTATGGTTGAGTGGAACGTCCGTCCCAAGTAGTTGGTTGCATAACAGATTTAGTGTTTTATCTTGTTAATATGTCATTTTTATGTGTATAAATGTTGTGCATGAACTTTGTGTATAATATTGATAGTATGCCACCATGTTTGAGTTATTGATTGCATTTCATGATCATTTTAGCATGCTATAATGGTAACAATTAGCAATTAAACATGGTAGTAATTCATCATTGTAAGCTACAGGAAAACGGTTAGCTGTAAAAGAATTAATTTAGTTAGCTGTAAAATTTCGTTTTTATGAGTATTTTGCACTGTAATGTCCCTTGGTTGGGCTAGGGGACGTTACATGGTACTTCCAACTTGTTTTAATATCTCATTGGTAAACTCGATCATTACCAACTTTGTGCACCGATGCGTATGAATTACGACACCTTCCAAACATTGATTTTTGACAGCAACAATTAAATAAATGTTGATTGCTCCTTTTTATGGTTGAGACGAGTATGGAAGCTCACACCCCTTGGCTGAAACAACAACTTGAATATCTCCCATAGTTTAGAAGACAAGGAAAACACAATTGTTTTATGTCCTGTTTATGACAATAGCTTTAATATTTGAAATTCTAGGCATAAATGAATTGTACTAACAATAAATAGCATCAGCTCAAGCGGATTTGCACATGTTGGTCATTACCAAGAAGGCAATGTAAATAGGAAAAGGTCACTCCACTATTTTCATTTTGGGTGCCATGATTGTTACAAGATCCCGAACAACAATGATGTTGAGCTGGTATTTAACTAGACACCAATGAGTTAAAAATGGTCCCAATGAAATCGATGATGTTATTATCCCCAACATATATCCCATGGTGAATCGACGATGTTATTATCCCCAACATATATCCCATGGTGAGCATATGTGTAACTTGCCTCTGAACACCATATGTAAACATGATCGACAGTAATCAGATCGCGATTGTCCACCATGTTGAAGAGAAATCACATTGTGATCTCGAACACATAGACAACAACACGCTCTACTCTCACACACAACTAGACTAATCTACTCTCCTACAACAAATTCACATTTCAGTGGGCCTCCCGTGAGGGAGTTACCTAGAGCATCTTGCTATGATATCAAAATGGATAACCATATTGCACACTCAAATCTATTCTATTATAAATTGCACTCTTTTACAAATAGCAAAAACTCTGTTATATAGAATTTTCCAAATATAACTGATTCCTAAATTAGAAGGAGAGGTTGAAAAAATATCTCAACTGATCTCTTACAACTCACAATAACTTATCTCTTACAACTCACAATAATTGAAGCATTATCTCCAAGACATCGGAGGCTGGAATGGCTTCCAATCCAAAATTAGATCCTCGAGCCGAGGATGGGGTGGCTTCCAACTTAGATGCTCGAGAGAAGGCTAGAATGGTTTTCAACGTAGAATGAGAAGGTCGAGTGGAGGCTCGAACGACTTCCAATGCAAAATTGGCCTGCTCGAGTGGAGGCTGGAGTGGCTTCCAACTTAAATGCTCGAGAGGAGAGGCCAGAATGGCTTTCAATGTAGAATGAGATGGTCAAGCAAAGACTCGAACGAAATCCAAAGAAAAATTAGATGCTCAAGTGGAGGCTGGAGTGGCTTCCAACTTAGATGCTCGAGTAGAGGCTAGAATGTCTTGCAAACTAAGCTCACAATATACCTTGTTGCATAGCCAATTTCAATCAAAAAGTAAAAAGGTAGGACATTGTGTCAAAAATTTCATAGTTATCAATTTAACATTAAAACACAAAGTCACTTAAAAGTAAAATCCATCCATGAGCACTCCTTTGAAAATTTTGAGACGATTCCAAACTATAAATTATGCTTTCAAAACTTTGAGAGGATTCCCAACTATAAATTAAGCTTGGGGCTAATTGATGCTCAACCATGGTTATTTAGAATGCATTTTAGTGTAAGTACCAAGTATTTTATAATTCGGATAGTACAGGTGTCTATACTCTTCTTTCCATACAAGTTCTTCCTTCTATTATTTACGGCAAATTTTTAGGCAATCTCTGCACTGAAAAACTAATTGATTAGCTTGACATAGGCAAATTTTTAGGCCTTCCCTGTACGGAAAAACTAATTGAAAAAACAATTACTATAGGCCTTTACGGAGAAGGAAACTTTTGCGGACATAAGCAAATATTTCTGGACAATCCCTAGTGAAGAACTAATCCAAAAATATAGTGCTATAATCCTAGAACTCAAGAGCACAACATTTCCACCAAACGATTGACAACGATTAATAACTCAAACAAGTTATTATCCCAGTTTAGGAAGATTTTCTAAATATTCAGGTTTCTCTTCTTCCTCACAAAATAGGAGAAAAAACAGTTAAAATAAAACAAACTCCCAACAATAAACAATTAATAGAAATCAATTCGGTAATTATAAGTATTCCACATGGAAGTTCCATGGAATAGCACAATTGGTTAAGACGTGCGCACACTCTTCTAGTTTGGGGAGAGGTCACGACTTCGAAACCTGTGTCTCTTGGGACTGCGAAGCTTTATCACTCCCATACCAACCACTATGTGAGAAAGAATCTCCAAAAAAATTTATCTAAATAACTTGAGTAATGTCCAACAGAAAGGCATCTAGCTGTAGACACCAGAATACAAATCATTTATAAATGACAAAAAATCTAGCTATCTATCTATCGCTATTTATAAACGATTAATAGAAATCAAATACGTAATTAGCAAATTAGCTTGAATAATGCCCAACAGAAAAGCATCTTGCCGTAGCCAACAGAAAGTCATGTAAATAGCGTGAATAATGCCCAACAAG
>ML790475.1:157265-173139 GCA_009831015.1 Picea engelmannii | reverse complement strand
TTTGGGTAGTCTCTTGTGGACAGAGGTTTTGAATCGCACTTTTTGGGTTCTGCTTGATTTCAAGAAAGGAAATTTGGGCTAGTTTCCTATGACCATCCTGTTATATTGTGTGTGTTGTGTCATATCTTGATTGTTGTGTATTTTCCCAAGAAATGGCTCAAATATGAGTATAACATCTCACCAAGATTTAATGTCCACGACCACTTGAAAGAATCTAGATAAAAAAAACTAAAGAAAGTAACTGGGAATGCAACCACCAACTAAGACTTTAATAGAATAAGAAAATCTAGCACTAGACTCTTGTGCACTTAGTGCATCAATTAGGACATACAATAATGACATGACACCATGAGATGATTATGGGATACTTTTTTCAATGCTCCCCCAAAGCATGTATTTTCCTTAATCTGTATCTTTTTAAGAATTTTTCTTCATATGTTCCACGACAACAAATTCCCAGAAACTGAAGAGACTTCTCCTTAGCAAATATCCATCATGTTAATTTATACATCACTAATTTTTCAAAATCCATATAAAGGAATGAACATCCACTAGTATACATGGGTTACTACTAAACCATTATAATTGTGAGTGTAGTACATGGTTCATAAATTCCTTGGAGAGTTTATTGAACTCCCCTTTAATGTGTTGACAACTCCATCAACAATTTTAAGATCCTAACCAATGCAATAGACATGCCACCCACAATTTGCATCATGGCTTGAATGCTCAAAATATCATCATCAACTAGAGTACATGGAGCAGAACCACCAAAGAAATAATAATGACGACTTACAATAACTCCTTATAAGTTAGGAGAACCTATATATATATATATATACACACACCTATTCTCACTAATTTCACATGTGGGCCCCTTATTAGGCCGATTCATATTACATATATACATTTACCCCATTACATATACGTTTAACCCCATATATTACGCCCTTAGATAATATCATGGTACCTCCCTTCAAAAATCTTTGTCCTCATAGATTTGTAGCTCGGGGTTTTGTCAAGTTGTTGTATTAAAGATTTTATTACCTGAAAACACTAAATTGTCAAACCAGGGTAAGTGAACTTAGAGTTGCTACACTATATGTGCTGGTAAGATTCTAATTCCTACCTAAAGGTTATTCTGAGAAGAAAGCACAAACTTACTCTTAGAAACTGAATCCTAATGATTATCTTAAAACTAATCATATCTTGCCTAACTAATCAAATGGAAATAGTTTTGAGTTAAGCAAAGGTATTTCCATTCCTAATCTAAAGAAATCACCCAAGACTATTTACCATTAGTTTTAAACATCTAATCATCAAAATATCCATCTGAACCATAAAAGAGAAAACATTTTAAAGACCTCTTATTTAATCTAAGTATCAAGCAGTTCTAAATCTAACAAAGGTGAAACTAACAAATGTCCTATTTTACCCTACAAGTACTGGAATCTTCCTTTAATCAGACCATAAGCTAGCTATCCTAATAAAACAGAGTAAGTCTAAACTCAAATTATCTTTAAATCATGATCAAACTGGCAACTAGAAAACAGAGCAAATCTAGATTAAGCACTTGGTTCATTCTTCAAATTCTACAATGGAAAATAACTCATTCCAACATTCAACGATCCACAAGATAATATCAAGCTGGGAATGAACTAACAGAAAATAACTAAGCCAGAATTTAGCAGAGTAACTTCAAATGAAAAACTAACTCACATGCAGATTCTAGAACTAAAAATAAACTAACTATACTGTGGAAAAGAGACAGTGAATTGAACCTGTTGGTGGGCCCAACCAAGAGCTGCAATCTCCCTAAAACGAAACCAGAGCTACTCAGATTATTTCATGCATAAATGTTCCATAACTCGTGCTCCATAATTCATAAATGAACTCAAATCATTTAACAGAGAATAACATAACGCATAGCAAATTGTATTATCAGAAATCGTATCACATAACATATCATAACCAACATTTCGTGAGAGGGATCTCAGTTTATATAGATCCTCCCAAAATAGTCTTGAACATAGGTGCATTAATCTAAGAGAATCTTAGATCCGAAAATGACTCATAGTCAGTTAAAACTAATTTCACAGCTTCATGACACATAGTGTCAAGAAGCGTTGATCATAAAGCATCATAATAAAACAGTTCTACACTTTCACTCTGAGTCATCACATTGAGTTATGACTCAATCAATCATATGAGTCGGATTATCAATCCAATCTGGCCATGTTGTGCAAGTCTTTGACATCTCCACTAAGTGCGAGCCAGTACATGGTACTGATAAGTCTGTTTCAAGGGAACAAGCACCTAACTCATGTCATGTTAGTATCAATATTAGTTTTAAAATATCAAAATACATTAAAAATAAATTGAATCATAGAAATACCTTAAATAGCTCCATTTAGGGAAAAAGGGTGTCAAATGTGTCATGGTAAGGCCAGAAGGAAATGATAATAGATATGAAAATGGGGATATATCTGACATGATATAGGAAAAAATATGGTTAAAATTGGAGACTAACAGGTTTCACATAATATGTTGAAACCAAGTGATAAGATTTCCTCATATTCCTACTCTCTTGTTAACACTGATGATTATCCATCCATCCTTATTCAATTTTTTTGGTGTCAATCCTTGATAATTTTTTGTCGTCTAATTTTCTTTCCTTTGATTCCACGCACTGTTGTTATAGCTTCCCCAATTTATTGTGATTGTTGGTATCTGATAATATCATGTCAAATAATGGTTCGTTGATGCCTTGTTCCATTAATATCATTGATTCAACCATATTCAATTCTAAATTTCATTTCCGATTTGACATCTTCCATACTTGATTCTTCCTCAACCTCTTGCAAATACCTTTCAAGTCTTTTGGTAGTCTCTTCATCTAAGATCAAGTTGTTTTCTTTTGATTTTGACAATGCTTCTTTTCTTATTCCCATGAAAGCGCATCCATGCCCACATTTTTCTTTCCTTTTTTGTGGATAATTTCAAATTCATAATCTAGCATATTTGTAACCTAGTTGGAGAACAATTCCCAAAGAGATAATAATGACGATTTACGCAATATATCCTTATAAATCAGGGCAAATTGATCCAAATTGTTAGCACTAGATGTCACCTCTGGATTGCGGAGGAGGTAAGCCTGATACCCATCAGTGTTTGTTGGTTGTTGGTTTAAATGGTTGGAGGTCAGAGGACAAAACTCAGCACTAGAATGATGTTACAACACAGAACCAGACAAGAAATGCACAGGGAAGTGAGGGCCACATTAACTTCAGCTAGTGAGTTGAGTTTAAAAATGGGTAGAGGGAAGACTGGGTGAGAAGACAAATGAAACTGCTATGGGCATCCGACTTTCCAACAGCTTCGAGGGGAAAAAATCAAGCTCAATGATATTCTCGAAACCAAATTTCATACACTGAAATGTGTCTACAAGGGACACAGTTACAACTGCAGTATGATCAAACCTCCATCATCCTACAACTGCAACAACTTGACTGGATCTTCCAATTCCGGGCTATTCAGTGCGAGAGGGAAAAAAGAAAACATAGGAAACTGAGTAAAACGGATCACGATACTACTATGATCAAACCTCCATCATAACAGCATAACAATCCTCGACTGGATCCTCCAATTATGAGTGTTTGACACATGATTTATACAGATGTGAAAGGAAACTGACTTCTATTAATTGACAGTCTCAAATCCATTACATAACCCGACATAGCTCTGGTGTTAAAACATATTACAAAATGGGAGCTCTTCTCAACCAAAGACTATTACAAAATATAGAAATTGAGTATAAATACTCAGAGCGACTTGCTCCCTACAGAAACACATTATGATCACTACATTCAAAGCTTTGCGTTTCTCCTCCTTCCGTCAGATTGCACAAGATTTCTTTTGTTAGATGCAATTCTAAGACAGCATGGGCTTTGTAGGAAAATTCATGACAAGGTGACTTTGGGCTGTGAACCTGCCTCTACAACTGGGCCTCCATGCTTCCCATTTATGGTCAAAACGAGGTTTCAACCAATTTATTTAGTTTCATTAACTTCCTTCTTTGGGATCGGGATGAGCTCTGACATCCGTGAATGCTCTAGGCGGTGCCCATGACTTTGCCGAATTAATCTCGATGCCTCGAGCGCTGCTACTCTCCTTTTGCAATCAATACAAGCACCTTTGGCCCTTGGCAGAACTCTTATCCATCGTTCCACACAACCTTGGGTCATGACCCTGTTCTTAAACACCAAAGGTGCTTCGTGTATCGGGACCCGGGAGTATTGGCGAAATACAAACCCAACACTCTACCCTCCAAAATCCTAAAATCCGATCTCCGAACTAGCGCTTTAACACCTACTAGCTCCTCCCTTATTTCTCATCCATATGATCACCGACTGTGACCACAAACCTTACTCCAAAAAGGTGCTTTGGAATTCGTGACTTCGTGAATCCTGCTGCTGAGTCCCTCGACTCCTTCAAGTTTCGAAACCTGAAACAAGGCTTAACGGTCCTTAGCTCCTCCCTTGGATTCTCTCCATGTGACCCTGTCTCGTGACTAGCGACTGAGCCCAAAAGGCTCTCGTCGCATTTCACATATCAGTGATGGGAAGGAGTTGACTCCTTGTCCTTCAAACTCTTGGTTACCGAAATTGCGACATGGCTTAACTCATGCTAGCTCCTCCCTTTAGTTTCGCCACATGGCCTCTGGCTATGACCTGGTGCTAGACCTTCCGAGAGCGTCGGAACTTTGTGTATCGCGAGTTCTCACAGCTCCTTCAGTTGACTTTCTTCAGTAGCGAGTCAGCGAAATGTTGAATTCTCGCAACGCATCCCCTTGTCAGATGGTTAAGATTATTTTGAAACCTCACGGGTCGCGAGTCTTCAAGACTAGCCCTCCTACTTTCTCGATCCATGAAATGGAGAAAAGATGACCCAACGGTCTAGATCTCTCCCTTTATCAACAACTGCGATATTTTCGCAATTTCACATGTCGTGAGATCTGATGTGATTGACTCTCGACCTCCCGATCCATGAAATCGCAACTATGTTGAACATGCACCACATGTCCCTCTAAAATGAACGTCCCAGATCTCACAATTTCGGGGCTTGGTCTGATGCTAAACTTTGCACAACTCTATAACCCAATCGCCCGATGGCTACCGATCTAATTTATCTGATGGATTCAATGGCTGAGACTGAGCTTGTTCTTAAGGGATTTTCGCTGACCAGGTATGTGCACGCCTTTGCGTAATCGCGCCTCGACTTTGGATAAAAATGCATATGGTGGGTTTTTAAACCCCTTTTCTCGCATTTGGTCACCCAATGGCCAACTTCAAAGGAAAAACATCCCCTTGCAAGAATACGTGCTAACATTAGGCTCCATGGGGGATAGAGTCCTCCCTGCGAGGCTCTAAGATCTCCTTTTGCAGTTCTAGTCACCTTCTGTTGGGATATGGAGTCAAGATCAAAACACACTGTTGAAAATACAGGCCAAAAGTAATAACAAAAATAAACACACATGCTCGAAGGAGCTTATTTATGTATAGTCCTAAACTAATAAAATTTTACATAGTGCTAGGTGAAAGCAAACTTCCACCATAGCCATTCAAGCAACTTCCTAACTGGAAGCTCCTTCACTTTGTTGATGATTGATAACAGGTAATGCAACCATGACAACAGAATGGTTACATTCTTCATCTTTCCTCCTAATGTTGAGGTCAGGATAAAGCTGGGCGGCTTCAAAACATGAAGGACATACAACTCCATGTATTCCTTCACAGGCTCATAGGCCAAGCGACAAACTCTAGAAAATTTGTAACAACCAACCTCCTCTGCTACATGGCTTTTCACATGTGGCTGAATATCTCTGGTAGGCCCAAGGAGGTGAAAGGATGGTGTAGGCTGACTGATCTCAAGCGGTGGCTGCTAAGAGACAGGCTTTGGATAGGGGATAAACTGCCCCTTATGCTGCTCCTTTGGTTCTTCTTCTTTGCCCTCCCAAGGGTCAAATTCATAATCATCATAAACAGGACCCGTGCGAAATATTTTCTCTTCAATCTACTTCTCAGCGTCTTCTGTAGGCCCAGGATGGCTGATTTCCTCGTAATATTCTTCTTTAATGAACAAAGGATAAGGCTCTACGGTGTGCTCTTGGAAGTCCTACATATCCATCTCAGAATCTGATTCATAGCTGTCATATACAGGCTAGTTGCTCCTCTGGTCAGCAAACTGTGATGTGGGGCTCTACTGCTCTTCATCTGAATAATCATCATAGCTTGGTAGAACAGGCACGTCATAAGTGGAATGAAATGCCTCTACAGTCATTAAATCTTCAATGCTATCATCATCAATGGGGCTGTCGAGAAAATCTACATCAAGGACTGGAAAATCCTCCGCGCTTTCTTCAGATTCTAACCTTTCTAGCTAGGCAGAGAGAGATTTTACTAGTTCCATCAGGTCTCCCAGGGAATATTCTTCCTCCATGTGGTCCTCATCCTTACAATCTTCATCATCAAAGCCTTCATAAGACACAACCATGTCTTGCTCACTATCCTCACATTCCTCACAACAATTATGACAGATAAACTCAGAGGAATAATACCTTTGACAATGTTTATTAAAAGATGCATGAAATTCTCCCAGGGAGGAGATGATGGTAGGGGGTAAGGGAAATACCACTCACGAGCATCTCCTGCTAATGAGAACATGAACAATTTCAATAATACATCCTCATGATGTATTCCCCACTGATGCATGAGTTCATGAAACTCATGGAGATGCTGAGCAGGGTTGTCCTCTTTACGCTCTCTAAATATGAGAAAATAATCGCCCCATTCATTTGGAGTAGGGACAACATTAGGAAAACCAGGAACAACCGAAAAATTAAAAGGATCAAACCTTTGAGCCAGGATCTTTTCCATTTCGAACCAGTGGAGTTGCCGATCGATCCTTGAATCATGGAGTCGCCAGGTGAATGATGCGCAACTTTGAATGTGTCTGGTCTTTGTTCACCATCAAAGGCTAGATCCTAACATTGTCATTCCCCTAGATAACTTCTCAAGTTGAGAAAGCAGTTGTTGAAAACCTTCTCGAGAAAGCTTCTATGGGTCAGCTTTCAGGTGTGCTAAAAGTAGCCACAACTAAAACGGTGAAGTGGAAACAGTGGAGTCGCCAGGTGCACAGTTGCAATCTTCAATGTACTAGGTTCTGATGCATCCTCAGAACCAATAAGCTTTGTCTTTCAATCCCAGGAAAAATATTCAATTTCGTCCCCGACAACGGTGCCAGAAATGTTAGCACTAGATGTCACCTCTAGATTGCGACAGAGGTAAACCTGATACCCATCAGTGTTTGTTGGTTGTTGGTTTAAATGGTTGGAGGTTAATGGACAAAACTTAGCACTAGAATGATGTTACAATACAGAACCAGACAAGAAATGCACAGGGACGTGAGGACCACATTAACTTCAGCCAGTGAGTTGAGTTTAAAAGCGGGCAGAGGGAAGACTGGGTGAGAAGACAAACGAAACTGCTATGGGCATCCGACTTTTCAGTAGCTTTGATGGGAAAACCTCAGGCTCGATGATATTCTCAAAACCAAATTTCAGACACTGAATTGTCTCTACAAGGGACATAGTTACAACTGCAGTATGATCAAACCTCCATCATCCTACAACTGCAACAGATTGACTAGATCCTCCAATTTTGAGCTATTCAGTGCGAGAGGGAAAAAAGACAACATAGGAAACTAAGTACAACTGATCACGATACTGCTATGATCAAACCTCCATCATAACACCATAACAATCCTCGTCTGGATCCTCCAATTACGAGTGTTTGACACAGGATTTACAGAGATGTGAAAGGAAACCGACTTCTATTAATTGACAGTATCAAATCCATTACATAACCAGACATAGCTCTCGTGTTAAAACATATTACAAAATTGGAGCTCTTCTCAACCAAAGACCATTACAAAATATAGAAATTGAGTATATATACTCAGAGCAACTTGCTCCCTATAGAAACACATTCTAATCATTGCATTCAAAGCTTTGTGTTTCTCCTCCTTCCGTCAGACTGCGCAGGCTTTCCTTTGTCAGACACAAATCTAAGATAGCATGGGCTTTGCAGGAAAATTCATGACAGGGAAACTTTGAGTTGTGAACCTACCTCTATGATCGGGCCTCCATGCTTCCCATTTATGGTTGAAATGAGGTTTAAACCAACTTCTTTAGTTTCATTAACTGCCTTCATTGGGATCCGGATGAGACCTAACATTCATGAATGCTCTAGGCGGTGCCCATGACTCTGTCGAATTAATCTCGATGCCTTGAGCCCTGCTTCTCTCCTTCTGCAATCAATACAGGCACCTTCGACCCTTGGCACAACTCTTATCCATTGTTCCACACGACCTCGGGTCATGACCCTGCGCTTAAACACCAAAGTTTCTTCGTGTATCGGGACCCGGGAGTATTGGAAAAATACAAGCCCAACACTCTATCCTCCAATATCCCGAAATCCAATCTCCAAACTAGCGCTTTAACACCTACTAGCTCCTCCCTTATTTCTCGTCCATATGATCATCGGCTGTGACCACAGACCTTACTCCAAAAAGGTGCTTCGGAATTTGTGACTTCGATAATCCTGCTGTTGAGTCCCTCGACTCCTTCAAGTTCTGAAACCAGAAATAGAGCTTAATGGTCCTTAGCTCCTCCCTTGGATTATGTCCATGTGACCCTGTCTCATGACCACCGAATGAGCCCAAAAGGCACTCATCGCATTTCACGTATCGGGGATGGGAAGAAGTTGACTCCTTGTCCTTCAAACCCCTAGTTACCGAAATCACGACGAGGCTTAACTTGTGCTAGCTCCTCCCTTTAGTTTTGCCACATGGCCTCTAGCTATGACCCAGGGCTAGACCTTCCGATCACGTCGAAACTTTGCATATCATGAGTTCTCGCGGTTCCTTCTGTAGACTTTCTTCAGTAGCGAGTCAACGAAATGCTAAATTCTCGCCATGCATCCCCTTGTCGAACGGTTAAGATTATTTCGGAACCTCGTGGGTCGCGAGTCTTCAAGACTAGCCCTCCTACTTTCTCGATCCACAAAATGGCGAAAAGATGGCCCAACGGTCCAGATCTCTCCCTTGATCAACGACTGAGATATTTTTGCGATTTCACATGTTGCAAGATCTGATGTGATCGACTCTCGACCTCCTGATCCATGAAATTGCGACTATGTTGATTGTGCGCCACATGTCCCTCTGAAATGAATGGCCCAGATCTCATGATTTCGGGCCTTGGTCTGATGGTAAAATTTGCGCAACTCTATAATCCTGATCGCCCAATGGCTACCGATCTAATTTATCTGATGGATCTGATGGTTGAGACTGAGCCTGTGCTTGATGGCTTTTCATCGACCAGGTATGTGCGCGCCTTTGCATAATCGCGCCCTGACTTTGGATAAAAATGCATATGGTGGGTTTTTAAACCCCTTTTCTCGCATTTAGTCACCTAATGGCCAACTTCAAAGGAAAAACATCTCCTTGCAAGAATAAATTCTAACATTAGGCTCCATGGGGGATAGAGTCCTCCCTGTGAGGCTCTAACATCTCCTTTTGCAGTTCTAGTCGCCTTCTATTGGTCTATGGAGTCAAGATCAAAACACACTATTGAAAATACAAGCCGAAAGTAATAACAAAAATAAACACACATGCTCAAAGGAGATTATTTATGTATAGTCCTAAACTAATAAAATTTTACATAGTGCTAGGTGAAAGAAAACTTCCACCATAGCCATTCAAGCAACTTCCTAACTGGAAGCTCCTTCACTCTGTAGATGATTGATAATAGGTAATGCAACCGTGATAGCATAATGGTTGCATTCTTCAGCTTTCCTCCTAATTTTGAGGTCAGGATAATGTTGGGCGGCTTCAAAGCATGAAGGAAATACAACTCCATTTATTCCTTCATAGGCTCATAAGCCAAGTGACAAACTCCATAAAATTTGTAACAGGCAACCTCCTTTGCTACACGGCTATTCACATGTGGCTAAATATCTCTGGTAGGCCCAGGTGGGTGAAAGGCTAGTGTAGGCTCACTGATCTCAGGCGGTGGCTGCTCATGGATAGGCTCTGGACAGGGGATAAACTGCCCCTTTTGTTTCTCCTCTGGGCCTTCTTCTTTTCCCTCCCAAGGGTCAGATTCATAATCATCATAAACAGAACCCGTGGGAAAGATTTTCTCTTCAATCCGCTACTCAGCGTCTTCTGCAAGCCTAGGATGGATGACTTCCTCGTAATATTCTTCTTTAATGAACATAGGATAAGGATCTGTAGTCTGCTCTTGGAAGTCCTGCATATCTAGCTCAGAATTTGATTCATAGCTGTCATATACAGGTTGGCTTCTCCTCTGGTCAACAAACTATGATGTGGGGCTCTGCTGCTCTTCATCCGAATAATCATCATAGATTGGTACAATAGGCATGTTAGGAGAAGAATGCAAGGCCTCTACAGTCATGAAATCTTCAACGCTATCATCATCGGTGGAGTTGTCAAGAAAATATGCGTCAAGGACTGGAAAATCCTTTGCGCTTTCTTCAGATTCTAACCTTTCTAGCTGGGCAGAGAGAGATTTTACTAGTTCTATCAGGTCGCCCAGGGAATCTTCTTCCTCCATATGGTCCTTATACTTACAGTCTTCATCATCAAACCCTTAATAAGACACAGCCATGTCTTTCTCACTGTCCTCATATTCCTCACAACAGTTATGACAGATAAAATCAGAGGAGTAATACCTTTGACAATGTTTATTAAAAGATGCATGAAATTCTCCCAGGGAGGAAATGCTGGTAGGGGATAAGGAGAAATACCACTCATGAGCATCTCTTGCTAATGAGAACATGAACAGTTTCAATAATACATCCTCATGATGTATTCCCCACTGATGCATGAGTTCATGAAACTCATGGAGATGTTGAGCAGGGTTGTCCTCTTTACGCTCTCTAAATATGGGCAAATAATCGCCCCATTCATTTGGAGTAGGGACAACATTAGGAAAAGCAGGAACAACCGAAAAATTAAAAGGATCAAACCTTCGAGCCAGGATCTTTTCCATTTTGAACCAGTGGATTCATCGAATGGTCCTTGAATCATGGAGTCACCAAGTGAATGATGCACAACTTTGAATGTGTTTGGTATTTGTTCACCATCAAAGGCCAGATCCTAACGTTGTTGTTCCCTTAGAGAACTTCTCAAGTTGAGAAAGAAGCTACTGAAAAACTTCTCGAGAAAGCTCCTCTGGGTCATCTTTCAGGTGTGCTAAAAGTAGCCACAACTGAAATGGTGAAGTGGAAACAGTGGAGTCACCAGGTGGACAGTTTCAATCTTCAATGTACTAGGTTCTGATGCACCCTTAGAACCAGTAAGCTTTATCGTTCAATCTCAGGGAAAATCTTCAATTTCATCCTTGGCAACGGTGGTAGAAATGTTAGCACTAAATGTCACCTTTGGATTGCGATAGAGGTAAACCTGATACCCATCAGTGTTTGTTGGTTGTTGGTTTAAATGGTTGGAGGTCAATGGACAAAAATAAGCACTAGAATGATGTTACAACACAAAACCAGGAAAGAAATGCACAGGGAAGTGAGGGCCACATTAACTTCATCCAGTGAGTTGAGTTTAAAAGCGGGCAGAGGGAAGACTGGGTGAGAAGACAAATGAAACTGCTATGGGCATCCGACTTTCTAGAAGATTGGAGGGGAAAAACTCAGGCTCAATGATATTCTCGAAACCAAATTTCAAACACTGAAATGTGTCTACAAGGGAAACAGTTACAACTGTAGTATGATCAAACCTCCATCATCCTACAACTGCAACAAATCGACTAGATCCTCCAATTTTGAGCTATTCAGCACGAGAGGGAAAAAATACAACATAGGAAACTGAGTAAAATTGATCACGATACTGCGATGATCAAACCTCGATCATAACAACATAACAATCCTCGACTGGATCCTCCAATTCCTCTTATTTGACATAGGATTTATAGAGATGTGAAACGAAACTGACTTCTATTAACTGACAGTATCAAATCCATTACATAACCAGACATAGCTCTGGTGTTAAAACATATTACAAAATGGGAGCTCTGCTCAACCGAAGACCATTACAAAATATAGAATCTGAGTATATATACTCAGAGTGACTTGCTCCCTACATTAACGCATTTTGATCACTGCATTCAAAGCTTCACATTTCTCCTCCTTCCATCAGACTGCGTAGGATTTCCTTTGTTATATGCAAATCTAGGACATCATGGGCTTTGTAGGAAAATTCATGACAGGGCGACTTTGGGCTGTGAGCCTGCCTCTACGACCGGGCTTCCATGCTTCCCATTTATGGTCAAAACGAGGTTTCAGCGAACTTCTTTAGTTTCATTAATTGCCTTCATTGGGATAGAGATGAGCCCTGACATACGTGAATTCTCTAGGCAGTGCCCATGACTTTGCATAATTAATCTCGACGCCTCGAGCCCTGTTGCTCTCCTTTTGCAATCAATACATACACCTTTGGCCCTTAGCACAACTCTTATCCATCATTCCACACGACCTCAGGTCATGACCCTGCACTTAAACACCAAAGGCGCTTCTTGTATCAGGACCCAGGAGTATTGCTGAAATACAAGCCCAACACTCTACCCTCTGAAATCCTGAAATTCGATCTCCGAACTAGTGCTTTAATACCTACTAGCTCCTCCCTTATTTCTCGTCCATATGATCATCGACTGTGACCATAGACCTTACTCCAAAAAGGCGCTTTGGAATTCGTGACTTTGCAAATCCTGCTACTGAGTCCCTCGACTCCTTCAAGTTCTGAAACCTGAAATAGGGATTAATGGGCGTTAGGTCCTCCCTTGGGTTCTTTCCATGTGACCTTGTCCCATGACCACCGACTGAGCCCAAAAGGTGCTCGTTGCATTTCGCGTATCAGCGATGGGAAGGAGTTGACTCCTTGTACTTCAAACTCCCAGTTACCGAAATCACGACGAGGCTTAACTCGTGCTAGCTCCTCCCTTTAGTTCAGCCACATGGCCTCTAGCTATGACCTGGGGCTAGACCTTCCAAGTGCGTTGAAACTTCGCGTATCGCGAGTTCTCGCGGCTCCCTCTGTTGATTTTCTTCATTAGTGATTCAGTGAAATGATGAATTCTCGCCATGTGTCCCCTTGTCGGATGGTTAATATTATTTCAGAACCTCGCGAGTCGTGAGACTTCAAGACTAGGCCTCCTACTTTCCTGATCCACGAAATGGCGAAAAGATGACCCAACGGTCCAGATCTCTCCCTTAATCAATGACTGCAATCTTTTCATGATTTCACATGTCGCGAGATCTGATGTGATTGACTCGCGACCTCCCGATCTGTGATATCATGACTATGTTGATCGTGCACCACATGTCCCTCTGAAATGAACGACCCAGATCTCACGATTTTGGGCCTTGGTCTGATGCTAAACTTTGTGCAACTCTATAATCTTGATCGCCTAATGGCCACCGATATAATTTATCTGATGGATCCGACGGCTGAGACTGGGCCTGTGCTTGATGGATTTTCACCAACCAGGTATGTGTGAGCCTTTGCATAATCGCGCCCTGACTTTAGAAAAAAATGCATATGGTGGGTTTTTAAACCCCTTTTCTTGCATTTGGTCACCCAATGGATAAATTCAAAGGAAAAACATCCCCTTGCAAGAATAAGTGCTAACATAAATAACCCCAATACATCCATATAACAAAAGCATATGTTCATGTCCACAATAATGACTATATTGACCTCTATATATACCCATTCTCACCCCTTGCACATGTGGGACCTTTATTAGGCTAACCCCTACTATTTATATATTTACCCCATGAATTGTGTATAACTTGAGGGTTGTGAGGAAAAGTCGTTACCCTCCCCAATCAAGTTAAAATCCCACTTTGTGACATGTTTACACTTAGTGAGCCGATTGTTGATGAGTTAATGTGATATATTCAAGAGTTGTTGGCCTTGCTTTTTGTCGTGAAGAATCTAGGGTTTACTAAAGGTATCATCCTCAGATTGATGGGAAGGTCCAAGGAGATTTCCCTTATGATACACACACACACACATGTCAATTGGGTTTAGTTTAGTTGTTTGGGAGGAAAGATTATTATCCTCTCCACCTGGGTTCAATTCCTACAAGTGACATGTTGAGATCATAATGAGTATATTGTTGTAATGGCTTCGATCCCTATTGTTGATCGACCTTGTGCCCTAAATATTATATGGTTTTCATAGGGACATATCACCTTGCCTTACATTTTAACATAAAAACAACTCATATAGAGGTCATTTCTACACTGAGCAAATCACTACACCTCACAAACCAACATATGTTCACTTGACAAACAAGTGTGTTGGTTGTGCAGCCTGACTATCTTCCTGACTCAGAGGTCTTGTGTTTTTTAGCCATGTTTATACCCCATGAAGAATTTACACCCTAGAAGTATGTACACTCTTCCGCACAAGGGAGTGCAGAGGGGGGATACCCCCTCTGTGGCGTTTGGGGGAGAAGCCCCCGAAAGAAAAATTTCCTTGTAAAAGTATATTGTAATTTCATTGTAAATCTGGACCGTTCATTATAAGGTCGCAGATCTAACAATAGAAATTATGTTAGGGTTTTTTTCCCTAGAAGGAAACCCTCTTTTATGAGGGAAATGTATTGCGGCTATGTATGATGGTGAGTATTGTATTATGAGAGAGGAGACTATGAGAGAAAGAAGAGGAAGTTACAACAGGTTTTGTTGTAGGTTGTATCCCTTCATGTAAATATTTGTCTCTCTTGTATTGTGTATCTTCTATGTTTTGTTTCCACATTTGTTTTATTTTATTGCTCCGCGGTCCTGTTTTTCTAACAATTGGTATTAGAGCGAAAGGTAACTCGCAGGAAAAGAGGGTTCCTAGTTCAAGTGGGAGCAATGTCAGAAGATGGAAAGTTTAGGGTCGAGAAATTTAACGGCCAAAACTACCAGTTATGGAAGATGCAGATGGAAGATTATTTATATCAGAAGGATCTATTCCTACCATTAGGCAGAGTAGCAAAGAAGCCGACGGCCATGAAGGATGAAGAATGGGAGATTCTTGACAGAAAGGCTCTAGGAACGATACAGCTGAGCTTGGTAGTGTCGGTGGCTTTCAATATTTTGAAAGAAAAGACAATGAAGGATCTAATGGACACGTTGGATAAATTGTATGAAAAACCCTCGACGTCCAATAAGGTATTTCTAATGAAGAGATTATTTAATATGAAGATGTCAGAAGGTGGGTTTGTTGTAGATCATTTATATGAATTTAATACGGTTACTAATCAACTATGTTCTGTAAAAGTGGACTTTTATGAGGAGGTTAGGGCTCTTCTAATCTTGTGCTCATTTCCAAAAAGCTGGAACGGCTTGGTCATGGCTGTAAGTAACTCTGTCTCTGGTTCAAATACTTTAAAATTTGATGATGTTATTGGTGTTATCCTTAGTGAGGAAATGCGACAGAAAAGCACAGGTGAGACATCAGGTAATGTGTTGAACGTGGAGAACAGGGGAAGACAAAAGGATAGAGGAAAGGGCTTAGGGAATCGCGAGAATTCTAGGAAGGGTAGATCCAAGTCTAGACTTGGAAAGATAGAGTGCTGGAATTGTGGGAAGAAAGGACATTTGAAGAAATATTGCAAAGCTCCAAAGAAACAAAGAGATGGACAACAAGAGAGAAATCAGGAAGCAAATGTAAGTGGTGATGTGTTACAAGATGCTTTGATTCTTTCTGTAGATAATACTTATGAGTCTTC
>ML790475.1:94119-145272 GCA_009831015.1 Picea engelmannii | reverse complement strand
AGATAGCTCCAACTTAACTTATCAAAGGCTTTAGAGAGATCAAGTTTTAGAAGCATACCTTGAGTTTTTGTTGAGTGTAATGAGTGGATAATTTCGTGTGCCAGGATGACACTATCCAAAATTTGTCTGCCTTCCACATAGTCATACTACTCCGAGGATATGAGGAACAGGAGGATAGGTTTGAGTCGAGTTGCAATGATCTTCGTGAGGATCTTGTAGATGACGTTGCAGAGGGCGATAGGGTTGAAGTGCGAGGGGGAGGTGTTGTTGTTCTCTTTGGGTATGAGGGTAAGAAAGGTCGCGTTAAGGGCTTGAAGAACCTTCCCAGAACATTTGGAGTCTTCGATGATTTCCTAGACATCCTTTTGAATGATGCTCCAGCAGTGGTGAAAGAAATATGAGGTGAAACCATCTTGTCTGGGAGATTTTCCCTATGGGGTATCCCTGAGAGATTGATCGACCTCCTCTTGAGTTATTGGTCTCATGAGTGCGTCGTTCTGCTCTTTAGTTATTGCCTTGGGGATGTTTCTGAGGATTGCATTGATGGCATACTTCCTGTCGATTGGGGGTTTCACCAGAAGATTTTTGTAGTAAGTGAGCAACTCTTTTTCTATATCTGCATGGTGTTGTATTTTGGTCCCTTGTTCCGAGACTAGATGGGTGATGCGGTTGGTATGCTTGCACTGAATCATGGATTTGTGGAAGAATTTGGTATTTACCCCCCTCTCTTTTAGCCATTGGATGCGGGTTTTTTGTCGCCAGAGTATCTCTTCCTGCTTCCATCTTTTTGCGATCTGGTGGCCTAGTTTTAGTTACTGCTCCTTTAGGGAATCCGTCAGTCCTTGAGAACGAATCTGATGTTGGAGGGCCTGAATTTGGTGGTTGAGACTTGTCTACGCTTGCATGATGTTGCCGAAGGTGGTCTTGTTCCAAGATTTGAGTTGAAGATTGAGGTTTTTGAGCCTCTGTTGAAATATGTACATCGGGGTGCCTATTTGTGTTATTGCCTCTTCCCACCATTGTTGAATATTTGTTTGAAAGTTTGGGTGTGTTACTCAGAATTTTTCAAAGAAAAAAGGCTTTCTTCCTAGGGTGCCCCCAATTTTGAGGGTCAGTTGTATCGGCCAGTGGTCTGACCCCAGAGTGGCAATGACTGTAGCATTCCAGGCTAGACTATTCAACATTATGGCTTCCGAGATGAGGAAGCGGTCCAGTCTACTGGATACATGCTGCTCCCCTGAGTGTTTGTTGGACCAGGTGAAGGGCCTATTGTCTGTGCCAGCGTCGCTGAGTTTCAAAATATCAATGGTGTGTTTTAAAAGTTCATTGTCATTACCCAACATGCGAGTGCCTCCCTTTTTTTCCTCCATACCTGTGATCATATTAAAGTCCCCTCCAAGGATCCATCGATGGGGTCCAATATGTTCGGCTATCCAACCCAAGTGGTGAAGGAAGGCTATGTTGTCTCCTGGTCACGGAGGACCATAGATATTTGTAATGTAGCCCTGTTTGCTTGAGCCTATGAGGTGGAAGGACACAGTAATGGTCCAGTTGGAAGTGAAGAAGTCATTCAAAATAGCTGTGTTTGGATTCCAGATTATGGCTAAGCCACCTGTTGTCCCTTTAGAGTCCACAACTACATGTTGGGCCTTCTTCCATCATTTTTGAAGAGTGGATGAAGCCTCCCCTCTTGCACATTTTGTTTCCTGCAGAAGAAATATGTCTGGCTGATCCTTCCTTATTCTTTCTTTGAGCAAACCTTGTTTTCTCTTGGCGTTAAGTCCCCTTATATTCCAGGATATTATCTTCATGAGGACGATGGGGTTTGGAGGGGAGGGAAGCTATCTGAGATAAGTTGTATTTGGCATGAGTTGGCTAGGAAGTTGTCAATATCTTGAATGAGTTGGTGTTTTGGATTTCGTCCTCTTTTTTTCTCATCTTTTGCAGGTTTTCGTTGTTCCTTTGAGGTACCTTTTTGGATTCCTAGATTCAAGCTAGCTCGATCTGAACCCCCTGCTGAGGAATTAAGGAAGACTTTGTGAACTTTGCACAATTGGTCTCATGGGATGGTGTAGAGTTGCTGCTTGCGATAGGCTTGTTCCAGATGTGCCATATCTATACCCGCGATATCCTGATCCTCTAGGTCCAGATCTGGATCTTCTATTTCGAGTCTAAGGTTTTTAGGAAGAGAGGGGTCCTTGACAGCATCCTGCGAAGGAGCTCAGATAATGTGGTCAGGAAGGCCAGGATTGGTGTCGGTCCCTGGGGCTGTTAGTGGGGCAGTTGAGGAAGAGGTGGTTTGAAGGGCCTCAAAGGAATTTTTGGTAGGGGGTCCAGGGGTGTTCTGAGGTGGGGCTTTTTTAGTAGGGTATCTTCTCCGACCTGTGACTTGGGTGAAACCATCCTTGGTTTTGTCAGGGTCTTTCGGGGAAGGTTTGGTAGGGTTATTTAAAGGGAATTCGTGGAAGATATGTCCATGTTCATGGCATTTGCGATGGTGAAAGGGGATGTGCTCATAGTCAAGGGTTTGGAACCATTCTTCATCTTGATAATCTAGGGTAATGGCTCTGAGGAGGGGTTTGGAGATGTTCAAATAAACACAGATGCGGGCATAAGTAGTATACCTTCGTTGTCTTGTTGCCTCTGAGGCTTTGACGTAGGTTCCAATGGTGTTGCTAATTCCTACCAGGATCTCTTCAAGCCATAATTCCTGTGGGAGTGAGTATAGTCGTAGCCAGACCGGGGCGTAGGTGAAGTCTTCCCTCTCCTGGATGAATCTCTCCATCCAAAAGCATAGGAATAGGCCTGTCGAGTTGTAGAAGTATGGCCCTCCTTTGAAGATTCAATTTATGTCCTCTAGGGTGTGTAGGATTATTGTAAAGAAGCCTTTTGATCCAAGTTGGAGGTCATAGTGACCCTTTGGCTTCCACCAGTGTTGAATCCATTTAACCAGGTATTTTTTCGAGGGCCAAAGTCCCAAGAATTTCCCGATCAATGCAAAATCTCTCATATACTATTTCTGGTCTTCTATTATCGGGGAGTTGATGATGTATTTGGGGGCGATGGGGGCTTGCAGAATGCATTTGCCTGGTTCCCAAATGCGATTAGTCTTTGGTTGACTAGTGTCAGGATCGATGTCCAATGGCTTCTCTTTTGGCATCTCTTCCTCCATCAATATCTGCCACATTTTGTCTGGGAGCTCGAAAGTAGGCTGTTTGAAGTGATTTGGGTCGTGTTCCTTGGCTGTGACGGTGTTGTAGGAGGTGAACGAGTGCCCCCCTCCTTTAATTTCCATACTCATAGCAGTTGCAGGAGAGGCGGTTGGGTGCGAGGCTATAAACCCTAGCTATCCATGTCATTGGTCTATTCTTGATATATTTATACACATTACTAAAATAAAATAATATACAGATTAATAAAGTAAAATAAAATAATGACCTTTTATATTTTAATTTATTTTATACATTACTCGTATCTTTACACATTAATAAAGTAAAATACAATAATGACATTGTGTTATTAGTCCAATCCCAAGCCCTGAGACTATAGCAATTGGTTTTTTGTTGTCCGTGATTTTTTTTTGCATTGATAAAAAAATTCTCGCTTTTTCCATAGTTTAACTTTGTTGCGAACGATTCAATTTTATTTGTTATCTTTTGATTGGTGCTTCAAAACAAGATCTTATTGTGAGGCCGATGGTGGGAATTTAATAAGAAATTTAATTATGTAGCTATAACAAATGCTTGGAAGGGGTGCATGTATGGGTGTTAAAGTTCCGAGACAATCTCGGTTTCTAAAGCTTGCCATTGTGTCAATTGTTGAATGGGGACATTGAAAGTTGTGGGCCAGACAATATGCAAATGTATTTGTTACACAATAAATAGATAGATTTTAATAAATATATATAGATTACTCTCTTTTAAGTCCTCTTTAAATTTAGTACGATGCATAAATTTTGAATTGATTTATGTGTCCTATATGACATGATTTTGTGCGGGGGATTTTATGGATTGCAAGAAGTTTTAATTGAGTTATTTTTTTCTAAGTAATTATTGAGTTCTTTATGTTTGATCATGATATAGTATGATATGAGACAAAAATATGAGGTTGTTTGGAAGTTGCAAGTGTTGCAACTAGCGATTTGCAAGACATGAAGTTGGGCTTCTACAAATCTATGCAAGAGGGTAAGAAATCTTGTGCATCTACTGTGTTTCTTTGAACCAATTTGGTTTTATATAAATTTATGTATTTTCAGACAAGTGCAAGTAGTTCCTCTCATGCATAGTGCAGTTAACTATGTTCTGTTGCTGGCTGGAATTGTGGGTTGTACTTTCATTTGGGTGTGTTGTATATGCGAAAGAGAATTGGGAGCTAATTACTATTTTTTTTTCAGAAGTAAGTTAAGATGGTAAGGGGTTGTTGTAGAAACTTTGTAGGTTGAAAACAATCAAAGGTGTACAGGGAAAAACCTTCATGCATAGTGCAATTACGTCTAATATGTTACTGGTTGGAATGGTGGAGTGGAATATTTTTTTTTGTAGTGTGTTTTATATGCGATATAGAAATGGGGGCTGATTATTGTTTTGCTTTTCTTCAGAGGAAATTAACACGGGTTAGGGGTTCTTACAGAAAGTGTGTTTGCTGAAAACAATTAAAGGTTAACATGAAAAAATGGCGTGATGGTATGACATTGTGTTGTTTACATTGTTTTTGGGTTTCCAAATGTGTTTATCCACCTTTTGTTTTGTTATAGTTCAGAAAGACGAAGTCATTATTATTTTTCAAGTGTTGTGCCTTCTGAGCAGCAGGACTTGTGGTGTTGGGATTCTACAAATCTATGTCAAAGGGTAAGAAATATTGTGCATTACGTGCTATATTCCAAGGAAGATTAGAAACTGATTCTTATTTTGCATTCGCAAATATGGACATTCACTTATGTTTCTTAGACATATGCAATTAGTTTGTGTACTTGTTGTCTATTAGTATATGCTTCATGGATAATGTAGGTGTTGTGTTTTATTGGAGTTTTCTCTAGTACATGTTTTATTTAACCCTTTTTTCGTTCATTGTATGCAAAAATGTATGTGTTGACAGCTCTCTTTGAATTTCATTTAGATTTGAAGATGCAGATAGATGCAGTTTTTGAAAGACATGTATTGATGTTAGGAATATTGTGATGTGTAATGCATTGTTGCTTATTTGCAGAGACATTTTCTTTGATGATTTGTTTGCATCTCACATAGATGTATCTTCCATTATTTTTACAAGTTTTTCCCTGGCATTGTGAATATTAAATAGGTATGTTTTGAATTCATGTGCAAAGAATTGATACGAATTCTCCAACATCCCTACATTGTGGTGCTTTCACATGTTGGCACTTGCAATAGTTCTAGACGATGGATTTTTTCCATGTTGTCTAGAGGATTTTACTAGGAACATATGCGGGCACTCGATGAAATTATGTCTTCCACGTTTTCATTTAAATTTGAAGATGTAGATAACTTCATTTTTCGAAAGATATGTCTTAAGGTCAAGAATCTAATGCAATTGTTGCAAGAAATAGGGTCCTAGTTGGTATTGATATGATTGCAGTGCATATATATCTTTGTATTTGAGACAAACCAAGAAAATATGTATTGATCTATTCCACAATTCAATGCAAGAGTAATGAAAATCCAAGGGAGAGGTGAACTGCATCAAAAAAAGAGTGTGCAAGAGTATATGAAAAATTCTTCCAATCTAGAAAGATGATTCTTCTGTACCAGATGGTCAATATTGCAGTTTGAAATGTGTTGTTGCTTATGTGCAGAGATGTTTTCTTTGATTTTTTATCCACATACCACATAGTTGTATCTAAAGTGATTTGTACATGTCTTTTTCTTGGAACAGTGAACATCTGGTCTATTTTCAATTCCTTTGCGGAGAATTGATACCAATTCTCCAACTTCCTTGCATTGCGGTGCTTGCGTACATTGGCACTTGCAACAATTCTGAACCATGGATTTTTCCCATGTTGTTTGGAGGCTTTTTATGTGAACATATGTAGGCACTCAGTGCAGTTATGTCTTCCACAGGCCCTCTCTATGCAGAGTCATATCACTAGTGCAACTACGAGTTGTGTATTTTACAATATTTGTGAGGTGAATTTATACCATTTATCATGGTGCACTTGGGTATACCTGAAGTTCCAATAGTTGGGCACTGTAAATCAAAGAAAATCACCTTGGTAGTGTATTGATATTTGGTAAATATGATGGCCAAAAATCCTTTTTTACATGAGCATTTTTTCCTAGTTGTGTAGTTAGGTGTTGTGCTCCTCCACATTTCATAGAGATATGACTAGTATAGAAAACAAAATTGCATGAAATGTATGTGTTGATAGTTTTCTTTAATTTACATTTACATTTGAAGATGTAGACAATTGAATTTTCGAAATATATGTCTTGATGTGAGGAATTTGATGCAATTTTTGCAAGAAATAGGATCTTGGCTCATATTGATATGATTTCAATGTATCTATATCTTTGTTGTCTAGAGAAAGAAAGAAATTATGTATTAATGCACTCTGTAATTCAATGGAAGAGTAGAGGAAATGTGAAGGTAGCTACACAATCTATAGAAACCACACAAGAAACCTAGTATGATGCCAATCAATAAACCCAAGGCTCTCCAAGCCTTATACTTTTTTGCTCCAGTGACGCCAGTACTATAGATCACCCTCTGGACTTCAACAAATACTTCTCAGGCTCGATTTGCAACAAAACCCCAACCTGCAGGGGTACTCGCAGGGCGCTTGTTGGGTGTTGCATGGGTACTCATGGGATGCCCCTCATATAACCTGTGGGTATGCATCTGAAGACCCTTGTACAAATCTCTCTGCACACCAATGGAACTACTGATGATATCCTCCTCGATCTAGGTTCTAAGTGTCCTGTACTCATTGATAAAATTCAAGATCTTTTGAATATATTCCAATGCCACAATGAACTTGTTATAGCCCTAAAATTCCCTACTCATGCATACATGGCCTTGGCCCTCTTACTTGCATATTTTTCCAAAGCACTGCTGAGAAGCTCTTCTTAAAAAACCATTTTTTAGAAGATGTATGCGCCCAACACCATTACAACCTGCATACACACGCTTTCTGCACCACTACAACTAGCATACATATGCTTGCTGCACCATTACAACCCACGTATGCTTGTAAAAGTTGCAAAAATTAAAAAGTTGCAAGGAATTCGTTGAAATTCATGGGCTATTGGAAGTTTCCCAACTAATCCACCTGCTATAGCCTGTCACCCAACCGAATAACCATCCTTTTTTTATACAAAATGAGGTGTTGGGGTCTCATTTCACATCCAAGCATAAGAACAATGAAACTCTACCCAATTTCACTTCCCCTCCTTGCCTAAGATTTTGTTTCCTTTTGTGAGATATTGCCTCAACATTCCCTCATCATCCCCTTCTTCCTCCATTCAACCCATTCCCTTCCATTGAGGTGATCAAAAGGTTGAGAGAATAAGTCCATTCAAGGTGCACTTGGAGCATGGTAAAGAGGATCTCATACCAGGTTCGTGGAATGGTGGCCGACACAGATTCTAAGTTGTAATATTTGTATGATGAATAAAAGAATCACATTTTCCTGTCCTAAATGATGGTGTTTTGTGTACTTTCATTGATCTATACTTAACATCTAAGATCTAACCCTAACTCATGAATAGAATGGCATGCTTGTAGTCCTTGTTTTCCTATCTTTGGATGCAGGTCAACCTTGGGATGAGACGTGCAGTCATTGGAACTACCAAGCTTGAGGAGATCATCACCATCCGTGGGATAAAAGGTATAGTTACCCGATCTCTTCTCTTATTTTCTTTCTTTACATTAGTTTTGGTATGTTTTGGGTAGAGTAAAATAGATTGACTTTTAGAAGGTTATTCGCTCTATCTACATCTTAAATCCCAGTGTAGTTAAAGGGGGGATTTTCCCACTAGCAGAACTGGAAATCATACTAGGGATCTCTCTAGGGTTTTTTAGGGGGTTTTGGGTTGATTGATTGGTTTTCATTTTCTTTTCAAGTTTATTTCGAGTTTGTTGAGTTTGTTAAGGGGTTTTGGTCACCTCCAGGGTGCATACCAATTGTCTCTACCCTGTAAGACTGCCTAGTATTTTTACTTTTTAAAAGACACAGAGGTGTACGTGTCCTGTCTTGGGTCAGCCCATGTACATACACACTCTACACAGTAAAAAACCCGCATACATATGAAGGATGTTGATGCAACAACCCACCTCTCTGTTTCATGAAAGTTTTTTATAAAGAGGGAGTTTTCCTCTTTCATGATTGAAGTTCACACTTCTTAGGGCTTTCTTGAATCAACTAGAGTCTCTGTCTGTGGCCATAGCTTGGGTATAGGTTCCAATTTACTTGTTTCTTTAGTCTTCTTGTGTTTCCTATCATTTTTAGCTTTTTTTTAGCTTGAATTTGAAGAATCTTTGATTGGAAGAAAATAGTTCTACCTTGAATGGAAGACAAAAAAAAAAAAACTAGTTTGTTAAGTCTCTTTCTTTCTTTGCATTTGCTTTGCATTGTTATTTGAAAAAGAAAAAGAAATTAGCATAGTGTTGTGTTTTCTTCTTGTCTTGAAAGCATTTCAAAAGAAAAATAAGAAAGATAATCCTTCTTTGCCAGTGTTCTTATAAGTTTCATTTTTTGCAAGAGTCTTAACAACATCAGTTGCACTACCACACCCTTTGTGTAAATCAAGCCTTAAAAATAATGCCTAATCTAAAATACATTAAATTTTTCTGTTTGTAGGGTTCACAAACTAGTTTAGGGTTTTAGGAGCTTGAATTAGGTGTGAATAGGAAACTCTTCAAGGCCACTTTAAAACAAACATTGGAGTTTGAGTTAGGGAGTGATTTAAGCCCAATGTCGTAAGAGTTAGCCAAGAACCCCCTCTAATAAAGGGTATAAACAAGAGGTCACGTGAGGAAAGGCAGCGGAGATAGCCCCTCCAAAGTTGGACTGAACTTAGTGGGGATTGTATATTGAGGGTCTTTCTCAGGAAAAATAATGACTGCATTTTCCTATGGAGATTCATGGACCTCAAATCCATTCAAGATCCTTTGTTGTCTTCCAGACAATTTTCTTTCGATACCCTTGAAGGGATTTAGACTTGTTATCTCGCTCATTATGATCTACTCGATTGTCGACTGTACCCGCCTAGTGACTGAATGTGAGCTGCCAACCTAATTGCCCATATTTTATGAACTTACATAGGCGACTATGGGGGTATACTGCGGTACCTAGGGCGGGCGTCGGATCGCGCTTTGCAGAGTATACCCGGAGGGTTCTTCCATGTTGTATTTTCACTTACACCGGTTAGTTTCTCTAGTGTTGATTGGCGTAACTGTCCTTCCCACTAGTTAGTTGTCTGCTTTATTTGCCTTTAGGAAGTTTTAGTGGTGTGCTCTGTGCTCCCTAGTTTTCCATAGTGAGTTAGTCAGTCATTACTTTGGGTCTCTAGCCTAGGGTGGTAGACCTCCCACTCTGTCGGACGTGATGACTTTTCTATCTTCCGCTTAGAAACATGGAGATGCCTCTTTATAGGCGTTGTTTTTTATAACACTGGTTCATCGAAGTCAGTGTGTGAGACTTTTACGGACTTGAATGACCCTGAAAGGGGAGAACCTATGCATAAGATATTCATGGATAAAGTTCCTGACGATACCAACCAATGAACCCCTTCAAAAGGGGATTCTTGTGCTTTTCCTTTTTTCGAAAACATTGGTGTCCCTTTGATGGCCACTTTGTACATTCCTGGGTTTAATGTGGGACTACCGGTTTGGTTGGGTATCATTCCGAATGTCCTAAATTCTCTTGATGCGTCTCAGTTAAGAACCTTATGTCATGGGCATCATTTTGATGTTCCTTTTTCAGAAAATTCTTCTCCTCATCCTTCTTCCTTCCCTGGTGAACGTATATCTACTAGTAATCGAAAGTCTAAACGAAATAGAAAGAGGAAGAATATGAAGAAGAAATCACCAACCTCTGCGAGTCATGTTGGAGATAGGTCGCCAACCTCTCCAAGTCATGTTGAAGATCATCACTTGACCTGTATAAGTCATGCTGGGGGTAAACAACTAACCTCTACGAGTCATGTTGGAGATAGATCGTCAACCTCTGCAATTCATGTTGAAGACCAGCACCGAGCCTCTGCAAGTCATGCTGGGGGAAAAAGTCCAGTCATTATTAGTCATAATGGTAATAGGTCTGTAGCCTCTGCAAGTCATGTTATTGACCAATCACCAACCTCTGCAAGTCATGTTGAAGATGTGCAACCAACTACTGCTAGTCATGATGGGGACATTGATTCTGTTGAGAAACCTAAATGGATAGGATGTAAGACTAAGTTCCCTTGTAAGCTTTGAAAGGGAGACCAGATTACTCATTTATGCCCTGGCCTTCCAAAGGTACGAAGATTGTGGTCCATGTTTGCAAGCTCTTCTAATTCTGAGTCTTCTGAGGTTCCCTCATAGTCTATTTAGCCTCTGGTTGATGAAGTGATCATGCTGATGCAATATTCGGTTGATAACACTCCTCTTTTGGGGGGTAATGTGCCTTCAGACCATGTTGTCTCAAAACATATTCAACTAGTGGTTGAGGAAGTGGTCGCATCGATGCAATCTTCGGTTGATACCACTCCTCTCTTGGAGAGTGTTGAGCCTACCAAAGTGGTCACGCCGATGAAATCTTCGGCTGATACCACTCTTCTCTTGGAGAGTGTCAAGTCTACCAAAGTGGTCATGCAGATGCAATCTTCAGTTGATCCCACTCTTCTCTTGGAGAGTGATGTGTCTATCGACTATGTTTTTAGCATTTCCAGTTCAATACTTTCAAAACAATGGGGTGTTCTACCCATTTCAAGAACACCTCCTCCAAGCCCTAGGATGGTTTCCTTTGATTGGAATGACCTTATTCAACCTTGTCTTTTGTCTTTTTCACCCTTTCAAATAAGTGTTGAAGTTAATTCAAATAACATTTACCAATGTATTGTAGATGAAGGAGCCTCTGCAAGTATTTTATCCTCCTTGACTTGGCAAGCTTTGGGTTCTCTTGAGCTTATGTCTGCTTTGCATGAGTTGTTGGCTTTTGACAGACGTCCTAGTGAATATTTGGGGATTCTTCCTCAGTTTCCTATCTCATTAGGTGGGAAGACTATCCTTGTCGATGTTAGAGTGGTGCAAGGCCCATTAGATTTCAATATGATTCTCGGGTGTGATTATGTATATGCTATGAATGATGTGGTGTCTACACTCTTCTGGGTGATGCATTTCCCTCACAATGGAAGCATTGTCAATGTCGACTAGCTGGCATCTGATAATCACCATCCTAATTCGGCATTATTTCAGGCTGCCCCTTTATATGTTCCTAGTGTTTGTGTAGACTCTACCCCGCGGGACTCCCAAATGAGAACGCTTTGTTATCTTTCAAGCTCGCTTTTAAATTCTAAAGCAACGTCCAACGAGACTATATTTATTCTTTTCGATCTTGTCTGGATTAACTGAGAAAAGTAGCCCCCTGGAGTCTTCTTTAAGCCCTTTTTAGACTCTCTAAAAATGAAAAGATTGTCGAGCGATCTTGTTGCCCTTCACACTCGCCAAACTCAAATTTGAAGGCACATCTGTCTGACAATAGTTTACCCCTTTTTCGGTCTGGATGGCTAATTTTACTAATAAAGGTATGCTATAGGAACTTTGGTTCACTAGAAGAGTATTCTTAGGCATAATTTTAACCCTTTTTTAGGCTCGAGGGAATAAATCTTTGAAAAAGGAACATTCTCCTTGGTTTTCGTTTATCACCTTTTTCGGACCTTGAAGATTACTTACGAAAAATGAACCCCCCCCGGAGTCCATAGTTAATCTCTTTTCAGACTCCCTAAAATTGAAAATATCATTGAGTGACCTTGTTCCTTCACACTCGTTAAATTGGTCCAGAAGAACATCTATTGGCATGAGTTTAACCCTTTTTTCAACCTGTAGATTATAGCGGAAAAATGTACGCCTCGGGAGATTTGTCTCACCGAGAGAGTTCTTCTAAGTTACTTTTATACTTTTTCAGGCGAATGAGACTAAACTCAGAAAAAGGTTGTGAGTCCATAGTTAATCTCTTTTCAGACTCCTTAAAATTGAAAATATTGTCGAGTGATCTTGTCTTTGTCACACTCGTTAAAATGGTTTTGAATAGATGTCTTTTTGGTGCAAGTTTAACCCTTTTTCGAACCAACTAGACTATCTATGAAAAAGGAACTCCCTAGAGTCTTCTTTTACATTTTTTCAGACTCTCTAAATGTGAAAAAACTATCGAGCTTACCTTCTCTGGGCTTGTAAAAATTACATGGAAGGGGTCTCATTGTGTCTTGCTTAATCACATTTTCATCTCTGCATCTTTGGCCTAATGTCGACTCCATTTTTCTCTCAACTAAACCTTTGAAATATGCCTTGTATGCAAGCCTTGTAGCACTTTTTGCCTCTACGACCTAACACCTTGACCCATGGAGGAATTTTCCCTGAGTGTCCTTTTCCTGCACATGTCTCCTTGCTCTGAGCATTAGTATGTTCCTTGCGATTGGAACTAGTATGCTTGCTTGTGACACTCGCTCCTCCTTTGTAACGTAGTATTATTTTATTCTTTTTCAAGCTCTTAAAAAATTGAAAAAAACAAAAAAATCAAATATTCCAAAAAGAGGGGACGAGAAATATGTATTATCTTTTCAGTAGCATAGAGAGTCACCCTTGGACAAAGCACATCCTTCTATTTGTTCTTTAAGAATTGGGATCTAGTATGACCTTAGGAATTTGTCCTCGCTACATAGAGTTGTGTCCTCCTCCATCTGGTTACTCTTCCAAACACATGGAGAGTTTGTGTTGCCTCCTACATTGTGAACTTATGTCAATGTCATGTTGCCTGAGTTTGATCAGCTTTCATGGTTTTGTCCAAGGGAAGTTTCACTCAACGTTAGTCGGCCTTTCTGCAGTTTGTCTCCTAACCTTCATGAGTCGGCCATCCCGAGAGTCCAGTCAAGTCCAGATTCAAAATCGATGAAGTTATCTGCCTGACCATCGAGATCCTCATGTCTTTTCCCGACGAGTTGTCGAAGGCCTCAGAGTAGTAATTTATACACTCACATTGTACTCCTACTTGATTTTTGAAGATCTTGAAGTTGTTTCTCGAGCTATGAAGTCCTCATCTCCAACCATCAGGCGTCACTAGCTTCTTGAAGATGGATACTGTTAACACATAAGATTGTATGGGTCAAACAAATTCACTTTAGTGTTGTTCTTTGAGTGATAAGGTTTATAGGACATAGGTGTTGTTCAATTGATGTTGCTAATACTAATCTGGAACATAGTTATTTCCTTTTTCTTCTAGTTTTTGGTTATCTGTGAAGGATTCATGCTATTGTTTTTATGCAGCAAAGGATTTGACTGTGTGAAAGCATCATCATAAAATTATTTTAATTCCTGAAGTAGGAGGATCTTTATTTCTGGAATTTTCTTCAGGGATTAGTCAGTTGGACCAGATGTACACCTGCACTATTCTCTTTATGTTTCTTCCTCATTCTTCTTTGAAAATTTTATCTTGTTGTTGTTCATATTTGGATTTGATTTTCTCCGTGGGAACATGGCCCAATGTAGGCATCATTTTTCATTGATGAACAATTGTTATTAGCTCCTCGTCACCTTTCAAAAACACACTGGTTGCTACATTTACCATTACAAATCTATTTGATGGGTACTAGGCTTATCCTCTAGCAGTCTGAGGGTGACTCTTATTGCTAACATCTTTGGCGTTGTTTCCAGGGACGAACTTGAAGATCTTCCCCGGGTTATATGACATAGATTACCATCGATTCTTGATTGCAAGAAATGATTGGTGACAGAAAAGACTGCATTTTTTCACCATGGAAGCTCCACACATTTGAAGAACTTGTTGGTGATTCAAATTGGTTACAGAAATCCATTGAGGAACGAGCTCAAACATAAAATGAAAGGAATACACAGGAAGTCTAGGTATCAATATGTTAGTTTCCTTTAAGAGCTCATATTATTTTTTATCAGTTCCTTCTTGTCCTTTCCTTCATATGTCAGGAGAATCATCCTTTGCTTCGTTTACTTTGATGACCATAAACCCACTACTGTATATCCCTGTTTGAAAGAAGCAGATCAACATTCATCTTACATAGTTGATGTTAACCCTATTCCTTCATCTGAAACATATGAGAACAATTTTTATATTCAAATCCTTCCTGAACATGATCAGCCTTGTAACCATGTGAATGATACAACCAATTCACCACCTCCTATGATCATAGTACCATCTTCTACCACAACTATTGGAATTTGTAATCAATCCACTGAACCTCACTTTCAACCCATTTCTATCCAAACTAGAATCAGAGATAAGATGTTTAAACCCTAAAGGTTGCCATCTCATCTTCATCCTTATCCTCTTGAATTCTTCAAGTATCTTCCCCAGTTTTCTAGAGAGGATCATGTTACAACTTGGAGGCATTTGGGAGCCTTTGAGAACTTTGTTGATTAGTTTGAGATAGTACATGAAGATGTTACCATGATATTGTTCTCCAAATCCTTGTTTGGAGACGTTGTTGTGTTGTTTAAAGGTTTGGTAGCTGATTCTATTGGTTCTTGGATTGAGCTATGCAACATCTTTTTAAAGTATTGGGGTGAGAACAAGTATTTGGATCAATACCTCGCTGATTTTAATGCTTTGAGGAGAGGGGAAGAAGAAGATATGGTTGTCTTCAACAAAAGGTTTTACAGAGTTTATCATAGCATGCCATTGGAGATCTAGCCTTCCGAGGTTGCTGCCATAGTGTACTATTTAATGGCTCAACATTCAGATCTTGTCCTTCTCCTAGGAGAAAGAAAATCTTCATCTTTAAGAAAGTTGTTTGAATATGTAGAGGAAGTCAAGGAGAATATTTGGGCTTGCAAGCAAATTAAAGATCAAACATACTTTGAAAATCTGCATGCACATGAACAACAAGACTGTGAGTATATTTCATATTTGGGGCAACAAGAATGTAAGTATGAATCAAATTTGGGACAACACTTGACAATTTCTTCAAAGTTTTCATATTTTTCTATGGATTGGGATGTACATCATGCTTATTTCGTTTTCAAAATCAGTTTGATCATGCAGTGGTGGATGATTTCATAGAGAACTATATGTTTTTAGCTAATCATAGTTAGAATGCTTTAATTCCTACTATGCAATTATCATATGATCATGTTTATGAAGAGGAAAATACCATTCTTGATGATCAAGAGTTGCTCGTGAAAGCACATGGAGGTCATATCTTTCTTAGTAAAGAGGAATTTATGCAATGGAAATCATCTTTTCTCAATCAATAGTTTTGTGACTATGGTTTTGAGGATCCAATAAAATCCTTGTTGGAGTCATACTTTTCAGATTCTCTGAAAATTTCAGATTTTATCATTTTACCAACATTCATGGGTGAGTATGGATTTCTGAAGGAGTCTATTGTTGATATTATGGTAGATGTGGGAGGTATTTACCTCCACGTGTAAACCTGACAAGAATAGAAGACTTCGGGAAGCAAGAGAAACCCTAATGAGTTGGCTAATAACCCTAGAAGACTTGTCGGCACAAGAAGATAATATGTATTAGGTTATTAGCCTCCAAGAGAAGAAGTCAGCCAGAAAGAATTAATATATACTGAACAGACAGGTACCCAAAAGGAGAAGTCGACCCCAGTAAGTCTGCCAGAACCACTATAAATACTGGGCGCTAGTCTCTCATTTGACACATCTCAGTAGTTGCAAAGAACCAGTTATGCGCAGTGCAGTTGCAGTCTTGTGCACATGTTTCGAGGAGAGGTGTTGGTGCAGCTGCTGCAGCTAGTAGTTACGTTTTGGCTTGGACTATCTCTTAGCTAGGGTTTGGACTATATGATCAGCTATTGTTGGTTAGCTATCCTTGGAGGAAGATGCGCTACACCTAGTTTGGCTATCTAGCCTAGGGTTTTCTTCCGGAGTAATTCTCAGTCAAGGTTAAGGTGCTCGGAGGGTGGCTTCGACCTATGGTTGGGTGACAATAGTGATATTGTCAATGGTAAAATGAGCACAATATTTTATATTGTAACAGGTTATGGGCCCACACTTCCTTCATTCAATCTAAACACTGGAAGGAAGCATAGCCGCTAGGATATTGAGCTCATTGAGGAACTGCCGCTAGGGTTACTAGCAGGAGTAGCTTCCAAGACACTGCAGCTAGGGTTACTAGCAAGTGCAGTTGTAGAAACCCTAATACTCTTGTTGAGGAACCTTAAATGAAGGGATTGACCTAATCTATGGATATATCAGAGCACCCTAGCCCAATGCATCTCATGGTACTCTCAGAAAGCCAAGGCATGAAGTTTGAGTTTCTGGTCAAATCTAGGGTTTGACCAAGTCAAAGTAGCCATGACTTATTCTATGAAGTCAGAGAACAAGTTAGATGGAGCCTCTAACTTTAGAGTGTGGAAGACAAGGATTGACCTCATCCTTGCCAAGAATAAAGTGTTGGATATCTTGAAAGAAAATATCGTGAAACCAGAGTTTGAAGAAGGAAAAGAGAAGGAACCGTAAAACGTTGCAACTATGGGGAAGTTCAAAGACGTTGGCATCAATTCCATGAGTATCATAGTGGATTCTATAAAATACCACTTGATACCCTACATCTCCCATCTTGACTCATTGAAGAAGATCTATGATGCCCTAACAAACCTCTTCTCAGTTAGAAACATTAGACAAGTAATGAGTTTGAAGAATGAGCTTTGCGACATGAAGATGAAGGATGAAAAATACATAACATCATACTTTGTGAAGATCTCTCAGTTAAGAGATCAACTACAAGCTATTGAAGAGATCATCTCATAAAAGGAATTGGTAAACATAGTACTCAATGGTCTTCCAAAGACGTGGGATGCATTTGCCGCAAGCATGAACACAAGAAAGGAGTATCCAACATTTGAAGAACTTTGGACTTGATGTGCTCAAGAAGAATCAAGGATCAGTGCAAAAGAGAAACCCCAAAAGAAGTACGATGATCAAGCCTTCACAACAATATTCAAGAACTTCAGGAACAAAAGGAAGTTTGGTTCAAGGAGGAATCCAAATCAAGAGAAAGACATTTCAGAAGTACAATGCTTCAACTGTCGAAAGTATGGTCACTTCAAGAATCATTGTCCTGAGCTAAAGAAAAGGAAAGAGAAACATGAAGAATCAGTTACTGAAGAAAAGGAACCTACAAAGAAGACTAAGCAGGATGGAAGATACTTCTTCTTCTAAAGGTAACAATACTCTTCTTATTTCCTGTACATATCTTGTTTGCATCGTCTCTGTACATATCTTGTATATCTATCTCTTGGAAGATAATGTGTTCCAAGAAGAACTATACTTATGGAAGAACAACAAGATAAGGATGGATATCGTTAGATAATACACATGAAGGGATGAAATACAAATCATGTGGAAGCTATTGCAAGATAAGCCGAATCAATCATTAAGAAACTTAGAAGAAGCAAAGACAGAAAGAAGTCAGCAATCAAGAGGAAATTGGAGAAAGACTTATGACGTTCTGTAGAAGACAACAAGATGGAAGCGTGGACTCTCTTAGACAGAGAGAGACAATTATATACTACAGAAGACAATAAGGATGAAGATGGAAGCATGGACTCTGTTAGACAGACCGACCTGATTATATGCACTCATACATGAAGCAAGGATTAGGAGGGAGCTAATCCTATGATCCATTGAAAATGATGAAGTATATATCCATGGTAGCAGCCATGAAAGACAATACGTGTTTCGAAGATAAGCCCGGTTTTCCATCCAGATCTGTGATCCTATAATGAAAGAAAGAAGTGGAATCTTTAGCACATGGAATCTATAAGAAACTCCATGGACCCAAGATTCAAAGAAAAACATGAGGAAGAACATGAAGATTCCAAGAAAGAACAGAAGCCTAAAAAAACAGTCATTATATCGAGAATCACAAGATTACCAACTTGATATGAAAGCAATCAAGTAGAACTGAAAGTTGTGATGAAGAACAGTGTATGGAAGACTTATGAATGAAAGCATTGCAAGATCTAGAACTAGAGGTTCTCCCAAATGGAGAGAGAAGACTATGATGATTGCTCATTTCGGTAAATCAGACATACCTCTACATGAGTCATTATATCATCTATGGTTTGGAGTTATACATCAAGATGAATGCAAAGACTCTTCTCTAGGGAAATTGAACAAAGAACGTATGAAGAGCAACCTCAAGACCTCGAGGAATACTAGGAAGAGATCCTTGCATACAGATGGAAGAAAACTTGATGATGAACCTCCAATGCACAACAGAAGTGTGGTGAAGAATCTCTATAACAGAGATATTGTATTAGAATGATTACTCAGAAGATTAGGATGATGGATTGCCAATCCATGACAAGATATCATAATGACAGAAGAAGTGCCACATGGATATGTTCTAGTTTTCCAACAAAGATATACTCTATTGATCAGAGCTACAAAGAAAAACCAGTGTTCTAGAATGAAGTACATTTGAAATTAAGCATTACATTATCCATGAATGAAGTCCAGAAAGGAGAAAATGGTTCTCTGATACATATCCCCACAGATGAGAAAATAAGAAGACATCTTGGTAAGAGTTTGCGTACTCAAGATGGAGCTCATGGAAACTACTTCCTTATTGAAAAAGGAAGAGTTGATTCCTAGGTTGGGAGGGAGAACTGAAAATATTATTGAAGACATTTATTTTTCGAGATTGAAAAATAGCCCAATTGGGCAGATTCTTTCCTGTTCGGAAAGTGGATTGAGATTTCTGACAGACAGTTATTTCTCATTATGGTTAACATGGGAAATGGTCCAGATTACTGATGTATCATAGACAATGACTTCCCATTGTGGTTAACATGGGGAGTGGTCTAGGGAAGTCTCTCTTCTTGAGGGTTACTCAAGAAGACTGGTCCACCTCGTTGGACAACAATTTCTCATTGTGGTTAACATGAGGAATGGTCCGTTTTGGAGGTTGATATAGGACAGTCTTTTCCTCTTGTGGTTAACAGAGGAACTAGTCTAGACAATCATTCCTTAGGGTTTATACATTCTCTCCAGGGTTCACTTCGATTAGTGTAGGAGGAATGGCCCAGGGTGGGGAATGGTCAAGGCTCAGCAATCAGGGACATGCATTCCTTAGGGTTTATACATTCTCTCCAGGGTGCACTTTGATTAGTGTAGAAAGAATGGCCCAGGGTGGGGAATGGTCCAGGTTCAGAAGATAGGACAGTCATTCTTCCTTGCTTGAGAAGAATAGTCTAGATATCTCATTGTTCTACTCTGAGGGTAGATATTCTTTCATATATCACAGATGTGAGTGAAAGATTGCCCCAGATGATTCAGTTTATATCATAACATTGTTTCTGTGCAGGTTGATATGAGATGATTGTTATGAAGAATGTATGACAGTAGATGTATACTATTGTGTTGGATGTGTTCCACTGTTCGTGACTATATGTCACTGATCAAGTACTTGTTTTCTACTTGGTGGGGTAGTGTAGCACTAGATTGTAGTTATGTACTACTATGGATAGACACAGTTGTGTTCTATTTTTGTTCTGATTTCCTTGAAGACCATCAACAGTTTTGGAAATGGTTATCAACTAGATGGATGATTAAAGGACAGAGATTTCCTAGACGGAAAATGGTTTAGAACATATACTCTTCTAGGACGCATGTCCATATTAGAAGAATGGCTCTTGTATCACTCTACGATGTGATTGACTTATCCAACATCATGTCTAACTACTCAGATGAATTATGGTTTTGAGAGATGATGCAGCTAATGACACTAATGGTGATGGTGATGCTCATGATCTAGTCACGAGATAGTCTAGATGACTATGTTTATGCTACTAGGTGAATGGTATGTTTTTGTGCTCAAAGACAATTACCTATAATACCTCCCTAGCTAGGAGGGAGTGTTGATATTATGGTAACTGCGGGAGGTATTTACCTCCACGTGTAAACCTAACAAGAATAGAAGACTCTGGGAAGCAAGAGAAACCCTAATGAGTTGGCTAATAACCCTATAAGACTTGTCGGCACAAGAAGATAATGTGTATTAGGTTATTAGCCTCCAAGAGAAGAAGTCGGCCAGAAATAATTAATATATACTGAACAGATAGGTACATAGAAGGAGAAGTCGGCCCCAGTAAGTTTGCCAGAACCACTATAAATAAAGGGTGCCAGTCTCTCATTTGACACATCTCAACAGTTGCAGAGAACTAGTTTTGCGCAATGCAGTTGCAGTCTTGTGCGTAGGTTTGGAGGAGAGGTGTTGGTGTAGTTGCTGCAGCTAGCAATTACATTTTAGCTTGGACTATCTCTTGTCTAGGGTTTGGACTATCTGATCAACTATTGTTGGTGCTCTACCCTTGCAGGAAGATGCGATACACCTTGTTTGGCTATCTACCCTAGGGTTTTCTTCCGGAGTAATTCTCAATCAAGGTTAAGGTGCTCGGAGGGTGGCTTCGGCCTATGGTTGGGTGACAATAGTGATATTGCCAATGGTAAAATGAGCAGAATATTCTATATTCTAACATCTATATCGTTGTTGTTATGTTCTTGTTATTATTCATTAATCAATAGCAGAGACTAGATCATTTCAATCTTAAAATTACTTGAATGGTTGTTGTCGAAGTCTGCCTTTACCTGATCAAATTGGAGATCTGGTTAGAGGTAGGGTAGTGTAGGAAATAAGCTCGCTTCTCGAGCATCTTCTTTCCTTCAGTTTGCAACAGGTTTATCATCCAGTTTGCTTAAATAACTGGAATATTTTGGCAATGTTTCATAGGTTAGTTGCAAAGATGACTCCATAGACTAATGGATAAGGAAACTTGAACTGCATGTTCTTGGCAGCTCACAGGGAGCATGCCATCCCGTGTTGAGCTAGATATTAACACATAAGATTGTATAGGTAAACAAAATCACCTCAGTGTTGTTATTTAAGTCATAAGGTTTATAGCACATAGGTTTTGAGTCTTTAGGTTGTAATCATAAGTTAGATTTTGTTTCAGAATGAATAAGGCTATGTATAGCCTTGGTCTAAAATTTGAACTATGAGATTGTTATCATGACAGGTAAAAAGACACATGACTCATACCTTTGGTTTTTTATATCATTTCCTTGACATGTCATACATCCAGGTTGTACTCAAAGTCTCCCCTTTATCACTATAAATACATTAAAGTGTGTAAGCTATATTTGAGTTGGCGTTGTGAACTAGTTAATGAAGAGGGTTGTGGGTTGGATAGGTTGCAAGCATCCAGGTGCAAATTCAAAATTACTAGCATAAAAATCAGGGTCATCAGGTACTCCATGATATTTTTTTTCTTATTTGGAGGTCATGAAGGGTTTTTCTACTTGATTTTCCTTTGGCGCTATGAGCTAGCTCAGACGCTTCAAATTTAGATAGGTGCTACGAAATGCGCTACAAAATGTGTTGAGGAAACTCTGTTCTAAGACTATTGAACTAATATTTTTGGCCAGTTGAGTTCTAGGAGGATTTCCAGGTGAAAAAGGATGAATTTTCAAAATCCAAAGGAGGTTATTTTCAAGTACGGATCCAATAACATTAACCTCTTTCATTTTTCACACAGGTATCACGGTTTGGGAGATTCGAAGGAATCTTTGAGCCCTATTTTTTCCATTTTCATGATTTCTTGTTTGAGACATGTTTTTACGACACATATTACGGCCAGATGGAAATGAATTTCAAGAAACCGAGAGATTTTTTTCTTTAGAACGATATTATCTACAAAAAATGTTCTCATATTTTACACATCTATTATAGTTTGATAATTACAAGTGGCATTTTGAAGCCTAGTTTTCATAATTTCGCCTCCTAAAAAACAAGAAATCAGTTAAAACATGTCATTCTCTGTTTGTAATTGTTTCTATTTTGGGAAAGGGGTTGGAGTTCGAATTGGTGAGATGGAAAGGACCTATAGTGTTATATATTTCATGGTACAAGAGTAGAGTAGGGTTAGAAAGAGCTAAGGGAGGGGGCAGAGTAATAGGAAAGGAACGGTTTTGTTTTTACAGCTTTGTATACCTCACTAAAGAGCATATATTTCAATTGATGTTGCTAATACTAATCTGGAACAGAGTTATTCCCTTCTTCTTATATTTTATAGTTATGTGTGAAGGATTCACGCTATTGTTTTTATGCAACAAAGGATTTGACTATGTGAAAGCATCATCATAAAATTATTTTAATTCCTGAAGTAGGAGGATCTTTATTTTTGGAATTTTCTTCAGGGATTAGTCAGTTGGACCAGATGTACACTTGCACTATTCTCTTTATGTTTCTTCCTCATTCTTCTTTGCAAATTTTATCTTGTTGTTGTTCATATTTGGATTTGATTTTCTCTGTGGGAACATGGCCCAATGTAGGCATCATTGTTCATTGATGAACAATTGTTATTAGCTCCCTGTCACCTTTCAAAAACACACTGGTTGCTACATTTACCATTACAAATCTATTTGATGGGTACTAGGCTTATCCTCTAGTAGTCTAAGGGTGAATCTCAGTGCTAATGGATACTATACTTGTATATCTTCGACTGATTTTGAGATGTAGATCCGATGTGTATTGCTCGCGGCTACACTTTATATAGTTATATGACATGGATCTATAGTGTATTTCATTGGAAGCCATGATTTAGTTCATCTCGAGCATGGGTATGCCCGCCTTGGAGAGAAAATTGTTGTTTCACAGATGACACCTCCCAAACTCTAATCCTAGGCTCACTCGATTTTGTACATTGGTGAAGATATTGTAATGTATTTTGGCCATCAGTTGCTCTTCTGACCTCACACATTAGGGGGCATCTTTTATAGCCCTAAAATTCCCTACTCGTGCATACATGGCCTTGGCCCTCTTACTTGCATATTTTACCAAAGCACTGCTGAGAAGCTCTTCTTAAAAAACCATTTTTTAGAATATGTACCACTACACCATTACAGCCCGAGTACATATGCTTGATTCACCACTACAACTAGCGTACATACGCTTGTTGCACCATTACAGCCTGTGTATGCTAGGAAAAGTTGCAAAAATTAAAAAGTTGCAAGGAATTTGTTGAAATTCATGGGCTATTGAAAGTTTCCCAGCTAATCTTCCCGCTATAGCCCATCACCCAATCGAATAACCATGATTTTTTCATATAGAAGGGTGTGTTGGGGTCTCATTTCACATCCAAGCATAAGAACAATGAAATTTTGCCCAATTTCACTTTCCCTCCTTGCCTAAGATTTTGCTACCTTTTGTGAGATATTGCCTCAAAATTCCCTCATCAGCCCCTTCTTCCTCCATTCAACCCATTCCCTTCCATTGAGGTGATCAGAAGGTTGAGAGAAGAAGTCCATTCAAGGTGCACTTGGAGCATGGTAAAGAGGAGCCCAAACTATATTCGCGGAATGGTGGATGACACAGATTGTAAGTTGTAATATTTGTATGATGAATAAAAGAATCACATTTTCCTATCCCAAATGATGGTGTTTTGTGTATTTTCATTGATCTATACTTAGCATCTAATATCTAACCCTAACTCATGAATATAATAGCATGCTTGTATTCCTTGTTTTCCTATCTTTGGATGCAGGTCAGGCTTGGGAGGAGATGTGCAATCATTGGAACTACCAAGCTTGAGGAGATCATCACCAGACATGGGATCAAAGGTATAGTTACCCGATCTCTTCTCATATCTACTTTCTTTACATTAGTTTTGGTATGTTTGGGGTAGAGTAAAATAGATTGAATTTTAGATGGTTATTCACTCTGTCTACATCTTAAACCCTGGTGTAGTTAAAGGGGGTATTTTCCCGCTAGCAGAACCCAAGAAAGACTCCACATGAATCTTCCTCTTGTCTAGCTAGGGTGGGTATTGCACCACCGGAACTAAACCTACAGTGGAAAGGTTTTTCCCAAAACCCTAATGAAAACGCTGGCCACAAGAGAACTCAATAACATAACAAATCATAATTCCAAAGTGAGAGACTTCCCCTACTATTTATTATTCTTTTGTTTCTTCTAGACCTTTCTTCCTTTGCCCAAATCAACCCTTATTTAACTCCCTTTCAGTAAAATATAATGGTTTATTTTATTTAATTATCTATTTAGGGTTTGATTCCTTGACTCCCTTTTTATTTGTTGATTATAGCCTACGAGATTTATAAGGGGATATTACAGTCCTCCCTTCCCAAAATTGCTTGTCCTCAAGAGATTCTAGATCAGGGTGTTGTAGAATTGGTTCTTCTTCCCATGTAACATCTTCTATAGGAAACCATTTCCATATGACTAGGTACTCTCGTATGAATCTTCTTCTCAACCTTCATTCCTAGACATCAACAATCCTCTTAGGTGCTAAACCCAATTGTCCTTCCTTAGCTAGCAGAGGAATGTCTGCCAACATGGTGACCTGTTGTCCCTATGCATTCTTGAGATAGGAAACATGGAAGACGTTGTAGATTTTTCTTCCCTCTGGTAGCTCCAACTCATACGCCACCTCTCCAAATATCATGATCACTCTATAAGGCCCGTAAAAGTAGGGTTTCATCTTCTCTACACCACTCTCCTTCAGTGATGATTGTCGATAAGGTTGCAACCTAAGAAAGACTAGGTCCCCAACCTAAAAATTGTGTTCCACCCAGTAACTACCTACATACATCTTTTGTTGGTTTTTAGTAGCCTATAAATTCTCCCTTAGGACCCTAAGGATGTCTTGACTTTCCTGCGACCAATATTTAGCCTTGGGGGGCTTTCTCTCACCGAATTTCAAATCTACAAATGATGGGGCATCATAGCCATACAATGACTTGAATGGACTCATCCCAATGGACATGTGATGAGTATTGTTGTAACAATTCTCCCCAAGATGCAAGCATTTTATCCATGCTCGTTGTTTTCCTGACGCATAGTTCCTTAGGTACCCTTCTACCAATTTGTTCACTATCTCAATCTGTCTATCTATCTGGGAGTGATAGCTAGTACTAGGTGTCAATTCTATCCCAGATAACTTGAATAGCTCCTGTCAAAATGCATTGAGAAACTTGTTATCCCAGTCACTGAGTATGTTCTTCGGATGACCGTGGAGTCTAAATACTTCCCTGAAGAAGAGATTTGCTACCTGTGATGTGTTGTATTATGAAGGAATGGAAAAAAAGTGTGCATATTTGGTCAATCTGTCGACCACCACATATATACAGTCACTGCCCTGTACCTTTGGAAACTCTGTAATGAAGTCCATGGAAATGCTCTCCCACTTCCTCTCCAGAATAATTAGTGGTTGATGTAAACCTATTGGGTGTGTCATCTTTGACTTGTTCTGCTGAAAAGCCTTTCACTCCCTTACGTACCATAGTACATCCTCCTTGAGACCCTTCCATGAGAATCTCTCTCTCACTTTTCTATAAGTCTTTAGGTACCCTGGGTGGATTTCTAGAGGGGCGTCATGAACTTCCCTCAATATCTTATCCTTGAGTGTGGACTCGGGGACAAGATAGATCCTCTCCTTGTAGTAGATAATTTCATCCACTACTCTATACCTGTCATCCTGGATGGTTACCTCCATCAACTCACAGTAAAATGCATTCTTGGAGTATTCCACCAAGAGGGAAGACTTCCAATCTACTGAGACAACGGTAATGGAAAAAACTAAAGGCCTCCTGGAAAGGGCATCGACAACTACATCCTTATTTCCCTTAACATACACAATATCAAGGTCATATGCTCATAACTTACTCACCCACTTTTGTTGTCTCTTGATCAAGTCTTTTTGCTACAAAAAATACTTCAAGTTGTTATGGTCGGTCCTCACTACAAAATGTCCTACCACCAGATACTGTCAAAATTTGGCCAATGCATGCATAATGGCCAACATCTCCTTATCATATATGGAGTAGAGCCTTTCTGGCTCTCTCATCTTCCTACTCTCGAAAGATATGGGGTGGAGGTTTTTCATCAATAATGCTCCTATCCCGTCCCCTGATGCATCACATTCTAATACAAATGGCTGAGAGAATTTTGGAAGTGTTAGAACTGGGAAATTACTCATTACCTTCTTCATTCAATCAAATGTTGTTTGTGATTCCTCTGTCCACTTGAATGCCCCTTTTTTTTTGAGATCTATCAGTGGTTCTCCCATCTATGAAAAACCTTTCACAAATCATATGTAATAGCTACATATCCCAAAGAATCCTGATAATTTTGTGAATGACCTAGGGGTGGGCCAATAAAGGATCGTCTGTATCTTCTTTTAATGCACCTTTACTCATTTGACACCAATCACATGCCCTAGATAGAGGATCTTTGTTAACCCAAATTGTCACTTTTCCTCCTTGGAAAAAAGTGAATGCTCCTCCATAATGGTGAGAATCTCATCCACATGCCTCAAATTCTCTACGCACATCTTGATGTAGATCAAAAGATCGTCAAAGAGCACCACTAGAAATTTCCTCAAATGTTTGTTGAATATATAGTTCATACATGAATGGAAGGTAGTTTGGGCATTATTCAACCCAAAGGGCATGACTACAAACTTGTAATGGACATAGTGACATCTGGATGTTATCTTATGGATATCCTCCTCTCTCACCCTGATCTGGTGGTATCCTGATTGAAGGTCAATCTTCGAAAAATATATCGCTGCAAGTATCTCATCTATCATCTCATCAAGCCTTGGTATTGGGTATCTATTATTAACAATATTCTTGTTTAGAGCCCTATAGTCAATGCACATCCTCAATGTGCCATCCTTCTTCTTCACTAATATTACTGAGGAAGAAAATGGACTAGAGCTAGGTTGGATGTATCCCATCTCCAACAACTCTTGTATGGATTTTTCTATATCATCCTTGAATTTATTTGTGTGCTTGTAGGGTGTAGTAATCACTAGCTTGGCCCCTTCCTCTAATTCGATGACATGATCGAATCCTCTATCCGGTGGTCTCCCTGCTGGTAGTGTTTTGACCAACTTATCATGCTTTCCTAGTAACTCCTGTATATCCACATGGTAATGTTGATGATCCCGAGATGGCTTCTGCATTGTGACCAATCACTCTGTTGTGCATGCCACAACTCCGTGTCTAAATATGGCCTCCACATGTTTTTTAGATAGAACCTTGGGTGCTCTAAATGACATTCCCCTAAGAATAACTTCCTGACCCCTACTGTCCATAAATGCCATCCTCATGTCATTATAGTTAATTTTGAAATCTCCAAGGGAATACAACCATTGTACTCCCAACACCACATTGGTGTCTGCTAATTCCACCACATAAAATTCATCGATCAAAGTGTAGTTTCCCAATGTTACATCCAACCCTCTAATCCTCTGAGTACAAGTCATATTGTACCCATTTGCAACTACTACATGAAATCTCTCAAATTCCTCTGTGGGAATTTATCTCCTAAAGACCAGTGCAACATCGATGAAGTTGTGAGTATCCCCACCATCAATTAGTGCTTCATAATTACCTTGATCTTGAAGGTATAATACCTGCAAACCCCTAATAATTTGGTGATGGTCACCTTATTGGTTCCTTCTTACAATGGAGCATGTTATGAAATATCAAGGTGGGTGCCTCCCTACCATTATGTTCATCATCTAGGCTATGAAGGTACTCTTTCTCACCTTCATTTTCCTCATCAGATAAAACATGAATATAATGGACCTTTCCTTTTCCCATACATTGGTGACTTGACTCCTATGGATCCTTGCAACTTAAGCATAATTTCTTCTTTCTAATTTCTCTCCGGGAGCCTTCCTGGCCATTGTGTCTACCATATCCTAAGTTTTCCTGATGGGATTCTATAATGTGGGTGGACTAAAATCCTTAACCCAACCCTTCAAGGGTTCAACGAGACCCTCTGTGAATAACATCACTAGTCTTTTCTCTGAAATATCAGTCACCTTGGTAGCCATCCTATGAAACTCTATGATAAATGTTTATGGCGTACCTGTCTGTCTTAGTTGTGCCAACTCTGAATTTCAGGATTCTTCCTTTCGAACTAGTACATAGATCTCTGGGTGAACTCTACATATGATGTAATGTTTCCATGTCAAAGTGTGACTAACCCATGGTTCCAACATTCATTAGCTTCCCCATCCAAATGTAAGGTGGTTGTCTTGATTGCCTCTGCCTCAGTTATGGGGTTGAGCTAGAGGTAAGTTTCCATCTTCTGCACCCAAGTGCTAGCTGAATTCTTAGATGACCCATCAAAAGAGGGAATAGTTAATGTTCCCACCCTGCACATGAAATCATAGTTTTGATGGTACTTCACTATTTTGTTCCACTCTCATGGTTTGTTCTTATATTTAGCATTGTAGTAAGCTTGGAAAGAAAATTCCACCTGAAAATCCTCCGACGTAGATAGGTACTCATCATAACACTTGCAGGGGTCACTATCCCAGTCCTTTTGTTCTAGCACTTCTATCTGTTTTTATTTGACAAACTGTGGCAATGATGTCCTTAGTATTCTATTGCTCCCTTTCAGTGAGATTCTCTGTACCTGAATATAAATGTTTTTATCCTCTATATGGGTCCTACTACCTTGTTGATCGCTCCCTGATTGGTTCCCATTTTTACTTTGTTTTCCTATCAATTGTAGGAGTGTCATAAGAGTTTGTTGTTGGTATCTAAGCATTTCTTCCTATTTCCTATCAGTTGCTACATGGTTTTGGTTAGCTTCTACCTAACCTTTGGTCAACTGATCCAATAGCCTGAGCACTAGATCTCGTGTAATTTTTGGGTTATCCCCTATGTTTCCCTCGGTTTCTGACTTGGTTTGGGTTTCTTCCACTTCTCTTTCTGGTGAGCTTCACAAAGTTCCTCCATGCCTCTTCTTTCTAGTCATCAATACAATAACAGGTTGGAAGAATCACCAGCTTTGATACCACTGTAATGTTCCCAACTAAACTTGAGGGAATTTTATATATATTCAAATCTGAAATTTATAATTTCTCCTTATGTGAATGTGCATTTAACTTCCTTTGCTCAATGGGGAATATTATCAAACATTTAGCAAGAACACATAAATAGAGAATAATAATATGGCATATTATTATGGATGGAAACAACAATACAAGGATCTCTAATAGCTGTAATAAAAACTTCATAACAATACTCAGAACACAAACTATTGGCTACTAGGAAACTACACAATCTATAGAAACCACACAAGAAACTTGGTATGATGCCAATCAATGAACCCGAGGCTCTCCAGGCCTTTTATTGCTCTACTCCAGTGACGTCGATATTGTAGATAACCCTTCGGAATTCAGCACAAACTTCCCGGGCCTGATCTGCTGTGAAACCTCAACCTACAGGGGTACTCGCGGGACGCTTGTTGGGTGTCACAAGGGTACTCATGGGAAAACCATCATACAAACCATGGGTATGCCTCTTAAGACCCATGTGCATATCTCTTTACACACTGACATAACAACTGATGATATCCTCCTGGATTCGGTTGCTAAGTGTCGCGTACTCACTGATACACTTCAAGATCTTATTAATAGAGTGCAATGCCAAAATGAACCCAATAAATACTCTAGATGAATCTCTCTCTTATCTATCTAGGGTGGGTATTGCACCACAGAAACTAAACCTGCACTGGAATGGTTTTTCCCAAAACCCTAACAAAAATGCTGGCCACAAGAGCACTCAATAACATATCAAATCATAATGCCAAAGTGAGAGACTTCCCCTACTATTTATTCTTCTTTTGGTTCTTCTAGATATCTCTTCATTTGACCAAATCAACCCTTACTTAATTGCCTTTCAATAAAATATAATTGTTTATTTAATTTAATTATCTCTTTAGGGTTTGATGCCTTGACTCCCTTTTTCTTTGTTGATTATAGCCTACAAGAGTCATATAGGCTAATGAGTCATCGATTGGAAGGGGACATTACAACAAATTTGAACTCCTTGAAATATGTCGCATATCACCAAAGTTTTGTTTCATGCACTATATTGCAATGCAACAAAGTTTGTTTTTTTGTGATATATTGAGATTGTACCAAAGTTTCCTTTCGTGCGACACATCACACTTCCTCAAATTTTCCTCTCAATATCTCTATTTTTGACGTTATTTTTCTATAGGCTACATGAATCCATTGTCAATGAAACTACAGAAACAGATAGAGTTGGCTATGTAGATTCCAAATATATAATTAAAAAAATTTAATATTTTTTACTAATTTTAATCTATGTTTGTCTTGACATATATCATAATCCTAAAATACATACCTTTTTGATTTATGTTATAAATTTTTATTAGCTTAACCATTTAAAAACTAAGTTATATGCCACATTATAAGTGACCGAGATATAGAATCTTCAAAAAATAAAAAAATGTTTGATCATGTTAAGACCCTCATAGCTTGCACTAACAAAAGGCATTGTAATTTAAGGGATATATTGACTTTCATAATTTAAAAAATATATAAAATTAATATTATAAATTTTGAAAAACTACATCACATTAGAACAATGGGTTCTCTATAATTTTCTTAAGGAAATTTCATTGTTAAGGTACTGAACACCTACACTAGCAGAGACATATACCTTATATTTTGCTTGAAAAATAACATACCATTGTTAGAAAAATTCAACTTTCACATAGTTATTCAAAATTTCTATTTATTTATATATTCAGAAAGGTAATTCAATTTTTTCCTATTTTTCATCTTTTTACACCATATTCAAATTCATTGTAAACGTACCTTGAATACCCTCCAAGTTAACAGATTGTTGTTTTTCCATGTTTGCATTACCACTAACGTGTCATGTGAGACAATCATTAGCTTGCACATGCACCTAACATGTTAACAAATCTAACATGGTTATAACATTGGTATCTAATATTTTATTATTATTTGGGAACATTCACTGGCCTCTCAACCACTTAGTATATTGTTCATGACATACATGTTATTGCAATATATACTTGGAGAAGAAAAAAACATAATTAATACTTAAATGTAAATCTCTCAACAATTCATTGATCTTGTGTAGGTATTTTCAATCTCATTGTAAAGATAACACGTAGTTTTTCTTTGTTTCATAGAAAATTATGTTTATGATTTTTTGGGGGATAAAAAAACCCGATTAAGATCAACAATAACTTGTATGTTCTTGATTAATTTTATGTATGAGCCTACACAAAATAGACCTTGTCAGCATCACAAAACCTAGAATTAGAGTTACAATAATGAGAATTGTGATTCTATTCATTCATTTTTCTAAATCATCAATTCGTTACTCCTTTGATCATTCCCCTTTCCCCAATTTTTTGTAGCTTTATCTATAATGCTCCTCATTGTTTCTACCAACATTGATCCGGATTTTATGAGCAGAACGAAAAGAACACAAATTATTAAAAGATTCTTAACACAGAATAACAGAGATACAGTAAAACTGGTTTTCTATTCAATAAGGAAATAAGCTGAAACTGTAAAATGCAGCGGAAAACAAGCTTGTTGGAATGGTGGTGGCTTATCTCTGAGAAGAGATGTGACGACTGTGCTCATTCGCAAGAAGATCATTACAATGAGGCTTTTAAGGCCTTTTTACAATAAACAGGAATGTCAAAAAACCTAGAAATCCAAAAACCTAACCCTAGGAGATGAAGTGCCAAAAGTCATGTGGGCCTGGTTTGGGTAAGTTAGTTGGTCAACTTCTTGGGGTCGAAACTTTTGCATACGATCTCCATTTTAGGCACATGATAGACCATTGGAAAGGTCTATCCGAGGACTACACATTTTGGTCTAATTTAGTAAAGGGAATTTTCGACTATGTCGATCTCTAAAAACATTGTTTAGGGCCTCAAAACGACCCCGCAAGTCAAGGACCTGAAAACTAGGAAAAAAACTGCCAAACTAGAAAACTGCCAAAATGAACCAGTTGGAATAGGTGGGAGGCCACCGACATCCATATGGATCAAACATTGACATCAACAAAATGATACTTTAAGTGTCAAATATTTGAGATTTCTCCTTAGATCTCTTTCCCTCTTCCTCATGATAATCCCAAGAATAATGTGATCATGTATCATTTACAATCTTAATGCTTGAAACAATATATTTTTATACCTAGGTGGGATTATTAAGTAAGATATAAAGAAGGTAACATAATTCATGCTATCCTTAGATCTATGAAATAGGGATTATGCTCTAATATCCACTCTATCACACATTTTTTGCATGGTTTGAGAAATAGAGTGAGCATTCAATGTCCTCAATAAGAACATATACTTGGTGGTCTTGATCAGAAATTTCCTTTAGATTTGTGTTTGTATCGACCTTGAGAATATCCAAATTATAGACATGTTAGCCTACAAAATAAGAAATGGTGGAAAGCATGCTAGATTTGCGTGTTCTTAGATCCTATAAAGAAAGTAGGTTGTCTTGATGGCTTTTATAGTGTTTTGATATAATTACTCCCTTTCAACAAAGGCCTCAAGATCTAGGACAATTTCTTTTTTTCTAATGAGATCTACAAAAAATATGACTCTCATGTTCAAGTATGATCGTGATATGTGTTACACATAAAAAATACTCACTTTGATAGTGTCACAAGTGTCGTCATTACAAAGGTCGCAAGTGTCGCATTTTGTTCACAAGTGTCGCAAGTGTTAAAGAAAGCATACTGCCATGATGCCTATGTCGTGCCTGTAAACGACAACAGGAGGACACTTGGCACATGTAAAACACTTGATTTGGAAGAGGAGGAAAGTTTAACAGAGCTCATGAACCTTTTGCCATCTGAAAGAAGCCAAAAACTAGGTTTTTGAAAGGTAGCGCTCCCCTATACCTCTTCTGGGAGTGCTGGCGCTCCCTCTTACACTGTATGGGAGCGTTATAACGCTCTGATAGCCCTTATGGGGGAGCACTGATGGGTTTAGGGAGTGTTGGTACCCCCCTAAACACTAATAGGGAGCGCTATAATGCTCTGATGGCCCTTTTAAGGGAGCACTACCTATTTTGGGCAGCATTTGAGTTGTTGAGATGAATGGGGGAAGGATCTTTTCATTCTTAGAAGGCAGTTGAGCTCGAATCGCTAGTCCAACCATGTTCTTAGGGTAGATCCTCAACTGAAGGAGGCAAATCCTCAACTTCCCCAAGGATATCTCAAGTGGTTAAAGCCTCTCCAAGGCTATATAAGAAAGCTTTCTCATGGTGAAAGGGGACTGGAAAAGGAAGAATCACACCAAACTTATGATCTTATAAGTAGTGCTGGAACAGAGATATTTTGGAAGCAAGAGACCTATGATCTCATAGGGAGAAATCAGTGAAGCTATGATCATTCCGATCGTGGATCTTTTGAGCAAGGGGTAGACAAGGAGGACTTGACGAAAATGTTGCAATTCATCTATGGTTGTAAGCAATGTTTTGTCCTCATTAATATAATTTGCTTGGCCTGTTTCTTTCTAATTCGTGTTCAATCTCACATGAATTTGTCTCTTTAGTAGATAGACCTATTTCGGACAAATCTTGATAGAATAGGAAGTAGTTGTACTTTGTTTTTATACAGGGCTTATCGAGGAGCGAAAGAATGGAGCTCAACTCGGAGCGTGCAGGGACAAACACCGGTAAAAGGTACTTCTTTTCTCCTTCCTCCTCACACACTAGTCCACCTATATCTAAAAGGAAGTCAGTGACCATGATAAGAAATTTATGTCTTAGAGTTAAGAGTCTAGCTCTTTGAGGAGATCTACCTGTCCGCAGGGTGATTTTCCTTCAACAGAAACTCGCGACTCCACTGGGGATTGCTCGAATCAAAACTTTTGGTTTTCATTTTTACTCATAAGACCTTGTCTTGAACTTTGGTTGTTTTCCAACCTTGTTCACCCCATTTATCTGATTGCACTTATTGATTGACTCTTTATCCCATCACACTCAGCTTGATTGTCAAAATTTGATTGAAATTTTGAGTTTTTGGACTTTTTTATGAGTTTTTTGAGCCTAGCGCCCCCCTGCCCATGTTAGCAGAGCACCATCACTCCCTGGAAGTGTTAGACAGGGATTTATAATGCTCTGGTGGCCCTTATACCAGAGCGCCAGCCCTTTTTTGCCCAAAATCTCTTCAAAAATTGCAATTTTTGGAGGTCCAAACTCTATTTTTTCACTTGCTGGCTTGTTTTGTGATTGAATGATTCTTCCTTTGACCTTTGACATGCTTCCTCCTGAGAAGTAAACATATTTTTGTTCATATTTTATGCCCTTCTTCATTCTTTTTTAGTTTTTTGCTGTTGAGAGCTTGAAATCGATCCGCTATTTTTTTCCTCTCCTATACGACTGAGTGGGAACTCCAGTGAAGGACATCTGAAGTCTGTGACTCTTCTCACTTGGTTTTTTGAAGGTCATTGTTATTTTAACACTTCATTTTTGTGTGAATTGTTTGGATTTTGCATTGTTATTTTTGTTCTCTGTTTGCTTCTTGCTTCAATCATAACAAGAGGGTGTCTATTGTGTGTGCGAAATCTGATCATACTTGTCTAAACCTCCTTGATCTGAAAAGGTAGTTGATAGGAGATGTTCTTGCATTGAATTAGTCATTATTCACATACAAACGAAAAAGACACATATTAGTGCTTGATTTGCATATCAGAAGGTGTTTTTGAAAATGTTTTAGCATTGCATTGGATTCGATTGAGAACCAATTGTTTGAGGACTTTGCATATTAGTGTTTGAAAGTGAAAACAACTCCTTCTCTTTCCCTTAAATAGGCTTTCATCGAAAAGAAATGATTGCTTATCATATTCTATGCATCTTTTTGGGCATTGAGTCATCATTCCATTAGTTTCACTTTCGTGCACCCTTTGAGTAAAGAACAACTATAAAATGAACCCTAATTAAAAATTATCTAGAACATTTTTGTTTTTAGGATCTTCCACCAACAGTAGACTAGGGTTAGCACTTTGGATTAGGCTGTGAGTACAACTCTCCAAAGTTCTCAAAACAAACATTAGCATACTGAGTTAGGGAGAGTCAAATCCAATTGTCGTATTGTTTTTCTGGGATCCCCCTCTCACACAGGGGTTACACACGAGGTTGCATTCGGGTGAGTTATGGAGATTATCCCTCCGTGGTTCAACTATTTGTAGTGGTCGGATCGTATATTGGGGGTCACTTGGAGGTATACCCATGATTATGTGTGGGAGCCTTTAGGTTTGATTTTGGACTTGTTACCCTGCCCATACGTTCTAGATCGGACTGTCGACTATACCCGCCCAGGGACTCACTGTGAATTGGTATATTTAGTTGCAATAATCTTTAGGGACTTACACAAGGTGACGGTGAAGGGAAGTCTCACTGTACCTGGAACAAACATTGGTCAAACTCACTCGATCTCCTTCGAGGTTAAATCCACAATTACTACGTGGAATCTTGCACCAAGGCATAAGTCCGTTAAGCAGGTTGCTATTGTAAATGTTCCACCATATCCTAGCCCCTTCTCGAATTGATCATGCGACGTTGGATTTCATCACCAACTAGTACGGTCATCGAGAGAAGTTTTGTCTCCTTGGTTGATTCCTAGATTTCTTAGCGCATGCTGTTTCTTTTTCTTAGTTGGCCCTAGATTTTCAGTGTGTTCTATTTCTCTCCACAATTGAGCCCGTAGACGATAAAGGTCTTCGTCGATCATGTAGGATGCAAGGGCTGCCTCCGAAAGGCTATCAACCCTTACCTCCTAACCCTCCAGAAAACAACTACCATAGAGAGGTAGAAAATCCATCTGACGCTGGAAGTGCTATTGCTCCCCCATTAGATAACCCAGAAGATGCTTTGGGCACGGTTGAAAATCCCACCACACCTGTGTCGGTAACTCCTCTCGAACCAATTTTGGTTAATTTAGACTCCCTTGGGAATGTCATAGATGAAGAAGTCCCACGATTACCAGAGAGGATCTTTACCGAAACATATATGGGATCCACGGAACCACTCTTTGGTGATGAGTATAGGACTCCTGTTCGTCCTAGCACTGCAGTAGTAACCAATCCCACACCTGCTCGTTCTGTATGGAGGACTTCATCGGGAGGTGATCTCTATGAGCATTTTGAATCTATTCGACAACCCTTTCCTCCTCATGACCCTCCCAGGGAAACAGGACCATCCTGTCAAACCATGAATCACCTAGTCGATCAGGTTATTCACCCTACTGCTACACCAACACAATTCCATCCTAATGTTGGACTCATCACCTCTACTCATCCCCAAAGCACTTCAATCTCTACCTCTATTTCTACAAGTTTTTACTCTACAGCGCTGCATGTTCCACACGATCCTGTTGGGACATCTTCTCACCTGAAAAATGCAGACCCATGCTGGCCAAACACAACCGGCTAGAGGGCAACCACCATCCAACATACCTTTCCCTCCTAGAGGACTACCTTTCCATGGCGGGCTTGCCCCTCCCGGGGGACAACCCCCTGTTCATGCTCCTCCTAGAGGGCAACCTCTGTTTGCCAGTCAAACCTCGGTCATACGTCCACCACTGGCAAGGGGGAAACCCTCATTTGTTGGAAACCCTTCACAATCCTGGGGAGTATCTTCATGAGGCACTTTTACTCAACCCCACATTGGGGGGCACTTTTATAATAACCTACTAGGAGGAGTATCCAATCCTATCCCTTCCGGAACATCTTACGGGAAATCTTATCCGGGCTATATCCAAAACACCACCTGGAGTTCTCCGGAACCACAGTCTTATCCTTCTTATGGGCCTCATGTGTATCCGCCTCCGGTATCTACTCCTTACCATTCTCAAGGCCAAAATGTTTATCCTCCTCACGGGCAAATAAATCACCCAGCCTATAATGTTCAGAACCCATCGGGTTATGCCCATGTTTCTCATGCAACGTCGAATCCTTCTTACCCTGGCCAACAACAACTGTACGTAGGAGGACCTACTGGTTACAACTATCCACCTAACCCAGTCTATGGTCCTACTAGTGTTCCTATGCCACACCAGTATCATTGGCACATTAACCGATAGCTACCTTTCCTTGCGACTCTGGATCTCCCAGATTTGTCTCGGTTAACTAATGATCCTATTTTTCATTCACCGGTTTAGCCAGTCATTCCAGCTAAGCTTCCTTCTGATATTCTGAAGTTTTTCGGAAACCCTGGTGAAGACCCAAACAACCACGTGATGACTTTCCATTTGTGGTGTTCATCAAACTCCCTCATGGATGATTCTATACGTTTGCATCTTTTCCAGCGAACGCTTACTAGTTCAGMAACAAAGTGGTATATTGAACTACCACGTGCTTCTTTTCATGATTTCAATTCCCTTGCMATGTCTTTCCTCRTGCACTTTCAATTGCCTATTCACTACRAGACAGGTACTGAACTCTTGACCTCCCTTCGTCAAACCAACTCCGTGCATATCTCTGACCATATTCATGAGTGGAGGCGACGACGAAGGATGATCAAGGCAGTCATTCCTGACATGCTCTTGGTGGAATGGTTTACTAAATCACTGTTACCCCCAATCGCTCRCGATGTCGCTATGGGTGGTGMGGTCACAGAGGAACAAGCCATTGCTCGAGMTCAATACTTGGTTTATTCCCAATCCGGTACTTTGTATGATTTGCTTYCGAATGCTGCTCGAGCTAATACCGATCCTTCCAAGCCATCATCCTCATCTCATGCGGATGGTGTTATCGGTTCCATCAATGCCCTGTCTTTTTCAAAATCAACTRCACCCTCCTCTGMYTGCCCCAAAACTCAGATCTCTGAGGTGAATGYAGTTCAATCTGCCCCTTCACAACAATCTGGAGGTAAKAAGAAGACAAAGAATAAATCAAAAAATAATAATGAACAACCCAAGAATCAAACACCTGCTATCAAAAAGCAACCACAACAGAAATTGAAATTCCCGTGTATCATTTGTGGTGACGATCACTACACTCAAGATTGTCCGATTCGCAATGAAGTGGCCAAAAGTTTCCAATGGAGGTCGCAACCCGCTTTGCTTACTCAACCTTTTCCACAGCAGCAATCCATGGTTGCTCAAACCCCCTCTTCTGTGGGCAGTTCTAGCGACCCTAATGATGAGGCCTTGTTGAGTGCACATATCTATATGTTTAATGGTATCAATTTGACCACTCGCTCTAAGACCTACGATACACCAAGTAACCCTGACAAAGGAAAAGACACTAACAGTGTCGACACTTTACCGGATCCATCATCATCCTCGGTTAGTCTTCCATCAGTTAATCCTCCATATGGACCACTTCAGATTAAGAAACCCATGTTCGACTCTATCTTACGCCCTCCTAGGAGCACTATCTGTAAAGCTACCTTTAATCCTAGTTCACGTGTTGCCCAAAACTACAACATTGTTGAAGATTTGGCTCAATCGCCGTGTGCTATGTTTGCGTTAGAAGTTCTACAGCACTGTCCCAGTCAACGTAGAACGCTCTTGACTACTCTTGGTGTTGTTGATCCTGAGTCGTCCAATCAGATCATGTTTAACCCGGATAATTATGCGTCTCGACTCTCCCACCAACTTGCTTTCCAAGTTGATGTTGTTGTTCACAATCAACAAATCCATCGAACCATTCTGGATGAGGGAGCCTCAACTTGTGTCATGTTTTTAACGTTTTGGAAAGGTTTAAAATCACCAGCACTCAACAAATCCCCGATGATGTTACACACCTTCGATGGGCGAGGTTTTCATCCCCATGAGCTTTTACAGTCCCTGCCCATCCAATTGGGTGGAAAAACTGTTACTGTTGATGTCAAGGTGGTCGATGCTCCCCTCAATTACAACTTGTTACTTGGAAGAAGTTGGTTTTATGCTATGACTGTCATTGCCTCATCGGTCTTTCGATGTGTACAATTTCCTCACCAAGGAAAAATTGTCACTATTGATCAATTGGATTTTTGCACGACCGATGCTCGCGTTCCTGCTATCAACAATATTCCTTTCTTGGGAGACCACAAGATCATGTATGAAAGCATTGGTGTTGGCTTACTAAAAGATTCTAGCCTCATGGGTACCTTCCCTACACCACTTCCACCAACTACACATCACATTGCCACCGTCGATATGATTTCGACCGCGGCTTATCAATCTTTGAAATCATCTGACCCTTGGATTGTACCTTGTCCTTTGGAATTCGATGCACTAAGTGACATTGTGCCACTTAGTCCAGCCGAAACATCATACGTTTCTACCCAATCCGCTTCTCCCACGTCAGATGACCAACATCTATTGGCGCCTAACATTTCCTCGATGCAATCATGGTTGAGTTCTTTGTCATCTGTGATCGACTACATTTCCCCAACTTTTCCTTCGGATGAATCTTTTCCAGAAATGTTTCGCATTGACAAGTTATCTCGGGATGACAACTGTCACCGATTCTCTTTTCTTCCCCCCCGTGAAGGAATTCGAGCAGATATACCGTCTATCTCCCCTCCTGGTGTTGATTTTTCATCATCTCCCATGATTTCAACTTCCGACGATTTGGATCTGGTAGTGGACATGGTGATTTATTTGGTAGGATTATTGGAGCCTGATCTCCTTACCCTTATCACAACCCTCGATATGTGTTCCTTCTCGAGTGATTCTCTTCCATCCAGCGAAGATCTCCTGGAGGCCATGACCACGTTTTATCCTTTGACATGGTGTCCTTCCAGAGAATTATCCTCTTGGAAGCCATGATCCAGACGAAACCACGATCATAGTTTCTCTTCTCTGTGTCAAGCTCGTTAAAAAATGAAATATAGGTCTTGAGCATAGTTCTTTTCTTGTGTCAAGCTCGTTAAAAAATGAAACAGTCACCTCTCTTGAACCTTCTTTTCATCCACCCTTCTCCTTTTTCTCATCTACTAGAGAAATTGGTGACGACCTCAAAGCCGGTGAATGAATCGAAGCTTGGAGGGCATGTCTCCAGCCTTTGATGATCCATTCTGGAGTTAAGCCACTAGCTTTCAAGTTGGGGGCATACCGAGCTTAGTCTTTGTTCTTTCTCGTGCTCGTAAATACATGAGAATGCATTTGGGTAGACTTTTATCTCTTTTTAGGACCTGTATGGATACATGAAAAAGGAACCCCCTAGAGCCTCCTTTAAGATCTTTTCAAACTCTCTAAACATGAAAAGATTGCCGAGTGATCTTGCTTTCTTTCCCACTCGTTAAACGGTTTGAAAGGGTGTCTTTCGAGTGACAATTTATCTCTTTTTCGGCCTTGTGAGACTAACATTATGAAAAAGGACAACATTGGAGTCATCTTTAAGTTCTTTTCAGACTCTCTAAAGATGAAAATATTACCAAGCAACCTTGTTCTCTTCACGCTCATTAAAGTATTTGAAGAAAATGTCTGTTGAGTGATAGTTTATCTCTTTTTTGGTCTCGTCAGACTACTTTACGAAAAAGGAACTGAGAGAGTTCTCTTTTAAGTGTTTTTCCAGACTCTATAATCATGAAAAACCTTCGAGTTTTCTATCTTTGGACTCGCTAAACAAAACATCGACAGGCCCATATGGGATCAAACCCTTACTTCTTCCAATTCATTAAACAAAGGAAGAGGAACTTATCGAAGGTGAGTTTATCGAGCATGTGTTACCCTCCTCGAGCTTGTTAAATTAAAAAGAGGTACTCGTCTATCTGGATGGGGGGGAAATTGAAAGAAACAAGACAAGCAGTTTTTTGAGAACATTAACAAGTAACTCTTAGAGTCGCCCTTGAAAACGACACTTTGTCTTTTGCATGCATTTTAATCCACTGAAACTCTGCACTGAGCCAATCCTTTGAGTTTCTTTCACTCCTTTGGGTCACCTGACGTAAGTCACAGTATCCACTGCATCATAAAGTTTTGGTCCATGTCATGTTTCTGTTGTTGTGCCTCAGTGTTCAAGGGAAGTATCTGCCTCGAGAGTCAGCCATCACAAATATCTTGTCTCAATACCCGTGTCATTCCATGTTCATTTGATCTACCAATTACATCTCTGTGTCCGTTTCGTGTTGTTGATGGGGGATACATCAAGGCCCTCATTCGATGAGTCTATTCTTGTCGACTTCAACACATTATCCAGGAATCGGACTTAGAAACCAGTTAGTACTTTGGGACCTGCATGCCTCAATGGCAGGCCTCCTCACGTCTGACAGCAGGTTCACATCATTGACCTCTGATCAGCTGATTCAATGGATTTTCGACTCCAGCCCATCCATTCACATTCGTTGGGATGTACTAGGGTACCTTGGGAATCATTGACATTAATGGTGATCTCCCTCGCACTTGTTAACGGTTTACATCATTGACCAGTAATCAAGTGGTTTCTGCCATGTTCGACATCAAGACATCTATTCACATGGTTAGATTCATATTATATCGGGATCGGTAAGAAGACCCTGGGTTGAGTGATCACTTTGATATGTACTTTGCCTAGGTTGTGATGGAGTTTCTCTTGAACAATGACACATATACTGTCACATAGATCCACTTTGTATTGGTCGTGGCTATGTCTTGTCATCTCATAGATCCACTGTGTATTTTTCATAGCTACGATCAGTTCATGTCATAAGAGTATAGATCCACAGTATATTTTCAGTGGCTATACCTTTTTATCAATACAATTATGGATCCGCAGTGTATTTTATGGCGGCCATATCTTGCAAGTCTTGATCACCCAAGCATAGGTATGCATGCCTTGGGCTAGAAACATGTCGTAATATTTGTTGGATGTTTGTGTGTAGCTTTTGTCAGGTTCTCTGCGTCTATACCCTTGCTTGAAAGTCTACAAATCATTTCAGTTATCAGTTCTTGTCTTCTAACTTCATACTTTGGGGGGCAATCTGTTACACATAAAAAATACTCACTTTGATAGTGTCGCAAGTGTCATCATTACAAAGGTTGAAAGTGTCGCAAGTGTTAAAGAAAGCATACTTCCATGATGCCTATGTCGTGCCTGTAAACGACATCAGGAGGACACTTGGAACATGTAAAACACTTGATTTGGAAGAGGAGGAAAGGTTAACTAAGATCATGAAACTTTTGCCATCTAAAAGAAGCCAAAAACTAGGTTTTTGAAGGGGAGCGCTCCCCTATACCTCTTCTAGGAGCACTGGCGCTCCCCCTTACACTATCTGGGAGCGTTATAACACTCTGATATCCCTTCTGGGAGAGCGTTGATGGGTTTAGGGAGTGTTGGCACCCCCCTAAACACTAATAGGGAGAACTACAGTGCTCTGATGGCCCTTTTAAGGGAGCACTACCTATTTTAGGCAGCAGTTGAGTTGTTGAGATGAATGGGGGAAGGATCTTTTCATTCTTAGAAGGCAGTTGAGCTCGAATCCCTAGTCCAGCCATGTTCTTAGGGCAGATCCTCAATTGAAGGAGGAAAATACTCAACTTCCCCAAGGATATCTCAAGTGGTTAAAGCCTCTCCAAGGCTATATAAGCAAGCTTTCTCATGGTGAAAGGGGACTGGAAAAGGAAGAATCACACCAAACTTATGATCTTATAAGTGGTGCTAGAACATAAATATTTTGGAAGCAAGAGACCTATGATCTCATAGGAAGCAATTAGGGAAGCTATCATCATTCCGATCGTGGATATTTTGAGCAAGGGGTAGACAAGGAGGACTTGACAAAACTACTGCAATTCATCTATGGATGTAAGCAATGTTTTGTCCTCATTAATATAATTTGCTTGTCCTGTTTCTTTCTAATTCGTGTTCAATCTCACATGAATTTGTCTCTTTAGTAGATAGACCTATTTCGGACTAATCTTGATAGAATAGGAAGTAGTCGTACTTTGTTTGTCTACAGGTCTTATCAAGGAGCGAAAGATTGGAGCTCAACTCAGAGCGTGCAGGGACAAACACCGGTAAAAGGTACTTCTTTTCTCCTTCCTCCTCACACACTAGTCCACCTAGATCTAAAAGGAAGTCAGTGACCATGATAAGCACTGTCTGTCTTAGAGTTAAGAGTCTAGCTCTTTGAGGAGATCTACCTGTCCGCAGGGAGATTTTCCTTCAACAATATGCTCAATATATTAACCTAAGTTGTAATGCCCATGTATCATATGAATATATAGAACAAATCTTCTCTTATATGGGTGTCTTCAAAAAGGTTTGGTTCTCACAGTGTGTCTAAATATTTACATTATCATTTAAAACACTCTGAAACTCCTCCAAAGAAAAGAAGTATGGCTTGGTGTCTATACTTTTTATTTTTTATTTATAATATGCATATAACCCATTATAATGTTATTTTTAAAATTATAAAATAAGATTATTATTATTTTCTATTGAAATTGCAACTTATCTATTTGGTGGTTTGTTAACTTTTAACATGGTACAAACTTGGTAGGGTAATATGTTATTTAGAATAATTTTTATTTTGAAATGCATACTTAGTTTACTCTTGTCAATGGAAGTACAACTAGTTTTGTAACGTTTCATGGTGAAAGGGTTGCATGAAAATATATTCTTCAACGAACCCTTCAAATTTGATCATTCATCCTCAACCTTACTTAAAAATTTAAAAATATTGAAAAAAAATAGTAATATTTATTTTATCCATTCAACCCTGTTGTAAATTTATCTTCAAACTTTATAACTAGAGAATTGAATTACATTTTAGATTTAAAAAAAAAAAAACCTTCTAATAAAGTGAGGAGTAGTTAAGCTTTTTACTTCCATGTTCATAAAGAGATTTAGGTTGTCGAAGATTAAGTTTTTGATTTTCCTTAAATTAAAGGAAGAGAATTAGGCGAGGTTGTAGATCATATTTCAAGGAAGCATAATAACTTTATAAATTCAATACACAAGATAAAAACGTCGTGATAAAAGACACTCATTCTACAAATTCCAAATTTTCTTAAAAAAATAATTTTTTGTATAAATAGGTTTGTCTAGTGGTTTCTGAGTGGGTGGACAGTCCGGGGTAAATGACACTTGAGGTTAGTGCACTAATGTGCCCAGCAGACGAGGAGGAGTGGGAGCGGGTAGGGCTTTTCAAAACGATTTATGAACTAAGTGGTAAGATAGGTGGAGGTTGGAGTTCAAAAGACTCTCTACTTTATGAAGTGCAGACACTTCTGCCTCCACTGGTAGAACAGGCAAAGGTGACGAAGCCAAGTGTTCTGGTTATGGGAAAGACTACACAAAGCAATAGTATGGATACTGGCGTGGGTACAGGGAAGTTACTTAATGTTTCGGCAAGGGATACGGGTACAAAGTAAGGTCCAATCCTTTCTTCAGTATTTCTAAAGGATAAACCCACTTCCTGGAACTCTCGACAAGATTCGCTAAAGGTGAAGGAAGTTTACATAAAAAATTTAGTAAGGGTTTGGAAGCCGAAGAGGCAGAGAAGGAGACATTCCAGCTCTCCCTGTGTGAATTAGTCGGGTGTTTTTCCAATAATACCAAATGTACCACAACCTTCAGAGAGTGGATGCATAGTCATTGGCTTCCAATATGTGGATATTTACCAGAGTATCATACGCTTACTTTTGGGTGGTTTGCCATAGTTTTTAAAGCTCCTGAATATGCAGAGAAAATTATGAAGAGTTTTTGGGACTATGAAGGAGGCAACTTAATGTTAAAAAGATGGAGGATGGGATTTGACCCGGCCACAAAATATTTTAGTCATCGACACGTCTGGGTTTTACTCCCTAGACTTCCATTAAATTTGTGGAACACTCCAGCATTAACAGCGATTGGTAACCTCCTGGGGCATTTTCTAAAAGTGGATGAAGAATGCCTAAAGTCTTCAGAAAAATGAATGGCGAAGGTTTTAGTGGAGATAGATATTACAGTCGGGCTAATGGAGGCTATGGAAGTAGAATGGCAAGGTTAGGTTTTGGTCCAGCGCATGGACTACCAAGGAATCCCCTTTCGTTGTTCGCTTTGTCGACGCACTAGGAATTTAATAAGAGATTTCACTTATGGTAAAGTTGTTGGAGTAGATGAGGACAATCAGGAAAATCCCTTGTTCAACCCTTATTCGAGTGATGAGGAAGCTAGAGTGATGGGCGATTTATCTTTAGGCTGCGAAGACACTGAGGCGGGGGAAGTTTCAGGTTCTCTGATTGGTAAGCTAAGGTATTATTGTCCAAATCTTTTTTCAAAATTATCGGCATGGGAGCCTGATTTCTTGGAAAACACTGGTTTGCCAAAGGCAGTAAAAGAGGGTTTCATTTATAGTGCAATAGACTCGTCTACATTAGAGGGCTCTGCATCAGAGCCAGATAGAGCATTTGTGGCCCCTCTTGCTCCACCGACTATTACCCATGTTTCAGAAGATTTTTAGCCTTTGCTCGACATGGGGATTACACAAGCAATGCAACAATTTTCTGAGAGTGCCCCAAGTCTGGACACTGTCATAGATGCATTAATACTAACTCTCGGAGACTCGGACAGCCCCATCACAATTCCCTATTATAGGGGACGAGACCTACAACAGACTCTCCCTCCCATTGTACCGGAGCGCTCAGCTAGTGGAAAGGGAGACCCAAAAGGAAAATCATTGGCTTGGTCAAGGGGACTGGGGATGGAACTTTCCCCCATTAAGACCTGAAGTGGGCATAAGAAAACTAGACAGATTACAACTATTGAACAACTCATGGATGCTACTCATGATTTAGGGGCGCTTAGAGGCATGAAATCCCTTGCAAGGGCTAACTCATGATCCTCTTGTCCCTAAATATCAGAGGGGTTGGAGGCCCCCTCAAACTGCCTTCACTGAGAAGACTTTTGAATTTTTCTAAGACCGATATTATTTTCTTACAAGAGACTTTAGTGAAGGAGGAAAAGGCCAGACACTTTTTGTCATCTCTTTTCCTTACCTAGATGATTTCAGCAGTCAGTTCAGTGGGGAATTCGGGAGGTTTGTTAGTTGTGTGGAATCCCAATGTCTATGATATTCAGTCTTACCTTTGTGTTGGAGGAATTATGCTGACGGGTGTTCACTTACCTGATAAAAGGAAGATATCCTTCTTAAATGCATATGGACCTTGTTCTAGGAGAATAAATTTATGGGAATCTGTGGAGACAAAAGGTAGTCTAGCCCGGGATGATCTCATTTTAGCGGGTGACTTAAATTTTACAACTAGTGTTGATGAAGTGTGGGGTGTTGGAGCTTTGCCAAACCCCTTGGTAGGATTTTTCAGAAACCTCTTTGATAAAAACCACTTGGTGGATGTCCAACCAACAGAGTTGCTGCCTACCCAGTGAAATGGCAGACTTGGGGCGCATGGTATTCAGAAAAGGCTTTACAGTGTTTATGTCTCGGAAGCTTTAATGGTTGAATCAATGAGATACAGATCCTGGGTTGTTCACCCTTTCTTCTTGGATCATGCACCGATATTTTTTCAGTTGGAATTTGGAAACTACTCAGTCGCATACCCCTTTAAATTCAATCCTGCGTTTTTGAATGAGGTCTCTTTTGGGCAGATTGTTAGGGAGGAATGGAGCATTATTTTGAGTCCTGGTGTGGTTAGTGCCCAAATAATATTAACAATGAAGATTAATAATCTTAATATCAAACTAAAGATATCGATGGCCAAAACAAAGGAAGTGAAAACCAAGCCCTAAATTCTCTAGAAAAACAGATTATAGGTCTTACAAAGAAAAGATGGGAATCTGAATTAAGCTCTGAAGGAGGTGGCCACCTAAAATTGTTGGAATCGAAAAGAAATAAGATGATAATGGAGGAAGAGGCTTGCTAGCGACTGAAGAGAAGAGAATTATGGATCCAGTGTGGTGACAACAATTCAAATTAATTTCATCAATTCGCTAGCTATAGGTGCAACAAAAAATATTTATGGGAAATCCAAGATGACTAGGGGCACTTTCATCAAGGGCAGGATGCCTTAGAAAAAGAAGAAAAATGTTTTTTCAGTTCCTTCTATCAGCAAGAGGATGAGAACAGGATTGTGGAATAGGTTGAATCGATTAGATTGTACCCAAGATTTGTGAATGATGAAGAAGTAGTATCTCTTGAAAAGCCAATCTCAGAGGTAGAAGTTGTGGAGGTTCTAAAAGGATTCACCAAAGAAAAAAGTCCAAGGCCTGATGGGTGGAGTGTGGAGTTATTCATACATTTTTTTGACATGGTTTCTAAAGACTTGGTGGAGGCTGTCGAAGAATCTTGCATTACTGGAGAGGTGAACAGGTCCCTGAATTCGACATTCATGGTTCTCATCCCAAAGGTAAACGGTCTGGCAAAATTTGGGGATTTTCGACTGATTGCACTCTGCAATCTTTTTTATAAGTTGATAACAATGATTATAGCTAAGAGACTGAGACCGATCCTCTTGCGATCATTATCCGAGGAATAGTTTGGTTTTTTGAAAGGAAGACAAATCATTGATGCGAATGGGACTGCCCAGGAGTGTCTCCATAGCATTAAAGAAAAAAAACTTCAGGCCCTAATACTCAAAATTGATCTAAGGAAAACATACGATTGCATAAGTTGGGATTTCCTTAGACTGGTAATGCTTTAGTGTGGTTTTGGATTGCCTACGACAAACTAGATAATGGGCTGCATTTCGTCGGCTTCGTTCACGATTCTGGTCAATGGAGAACCCTTCGATTTTTTTAGAAGTGGAAGGGGGCTTAGACAGGGATTCCCATTGTCGCTGCTCCTCTTTATCCTTATCATGGAGGGTTTGAGTTTGAATTTAAAATGTAGCCAAGAGATTGGACTATTCACAGGGATAAAAGTTTCTCGCTATATTAAAATTCTCCACCTCCTGTTCGTAGATGATATACTCATCATGTCATCTAGCTCAATTGATGATTGGGAGGATATCAACATGATCTTAAATCTCTTTTGTAATGACCTTCGGTCTTCGGATTAATCCACAAAAAAGAACTTTTCTGTAGCATGGTATTAACCATTCGATTATGGATTCTCTGAAAGTTGTCTTTCCTTTCACTTTTAAAAATCTTTCAGAGGGTTTTAGATACCTTGATTTCTTTTTAAAGTTGGGTAGGTACAAAGCAGATGACTAGCTATGGCTTGTAGAAAAATAAGGAAGGAGGATCAGTCATTGGTGCTCAAGGTGGCTATCATTCGGGGGGGGGCTGGTATTGATCAAATCGGTGCTTGAGAGTCAACCAGTCTATTGGTTGACACTTGCAAGCCTGCCATCTTCGATCCAAACAAAAATTCACCAAATCATCTTTATCTTTCTTTGGTCGGGCTGCCAAAAAAAGAAGAACTTTCACCTATGCAACTAGCAAATGATAGTGAGGCCAAAGCATTCCGAGGGATGGGGACTATGAAATCTGAATGGTTTCATCAGTGCTCTGGCAGCAAATAGTCTTTGGAGGGTGCTGATGAATCAAGGCTTGTGGCACTGAGTGATAAAGGCGAAATATCTTCCTTTTGTTTCAGTACATCGATGGCTGCGAAATGTGGAACTTTACAAAGCTCGAGGATATCAGACATGGATTAACCTATGAAATTATTTACACCTTCTGTTGCATTGGATCGTGTGAAGCCCAGGAGATGGAAAATCCATTGTAATTGGAAAATATTGAATCTTGGGAATGGGGGACTCAACAATGCTCTCGGATGAGCTGGTAAATGTTATCAACAGAAAATGATTGTTTTTCTTATTTCAGGCTCAGACGAGATTTCAAGCGGGGAGGATCACCCAGAATTGGATTTCTAGTGAAGAGGTTGAGCTGACAGGGCATTTACAAGATGAATGGTGTCAATATTGACRCGTGCTCATCAACAATGGCGTCTATATTCAAGCAAAACATGAGACCCTTAAATGGGCAGGGGGAAACTCGGCGGGTAAGATTTCGTTGAAGAACATCTATCTGGCATCCGATATTATGAAAAKAAATTACTGCATAGGTGGATGGAKAAAGGCAATGTGGGATTGGAACGTCCCATTGAAGATTAAGTTGTTTACCTGGCTTGTAGTGGAGAACAAAATACTATCTTGGGAGAACCTTCAACATAGAGGTTTCAGTGGATCGGGTATTTGCACTCTTTGCAAACTGAATGAGGAAACTACTTAGCACTTGTTCTTGGATTGTTCCTTTACGATGGAAGTGTGGAGGAAGCTAAAATATGCTCTAAATTTTTTAGGCAGCTGGGCTGGAGAAAATCTAAGTGAATGTTTCAAACGATGGAAAAAGAAAAATCTTGATGTCCAGGCTTTACCAGCCCTGATATGCTGGAATATATGGAGGGAATGGAACTAGGCTCTCTTTGAAGATAAGGATTCTTCGGTTCTTAAGGTGATCCATCTCTTGCTTATGTCCCTGAGAGATCATGTGCATGCGCCGAAAGTTCCTATCCGGAGAGCTGGTCACACTCATGTTGATAGGGGTGGTGTTTATGGATGGTTTGATGGAGCAACGACATCCACAGGTCAAAACAACGGAGCAGGAGGGGTTATCAAATTAAGCGAGAATTGCAAATACAAATGGCTTCTAAATTGCGGTCCGGGCACCAACACCAGAGATGAATTGCTTGGTGCCTGGGCTTTGCTTACTCTAGCTACTTAGTTGTCCATTCAGACAATCCATATTTTGGGTGATTCCAAGATCATTATAGGCTGGCTGAGTGGGAAAGACAGCCTTCAGGTTATCTCGCTCGATTGTTGGAAGGACAAAATTACATATATATTCTCCTCTTTCCAAAAGCTTTCCTTTAATCATGTTTACAGAGAGGAAAATAAAGAGGTGGATAGCCTTTCAAAACAGGCACTTTCTAGAGATCTTGAGAAACTCATCTACTTTCAGTGCATCAAAGAAAATGAAGGGCCCCATTGTTTCCTCGATCTCTACTAGTATTTGATTTTTTGTTTTTTTATGGTCAGCTGACATTTTAGATATTGTTGAGTGTGGTGATGGAGCTGTGTTTTTTATTTCCTGATGGGAAGGTGAGCTCATTTAGTTGAGCATTGGCTGGAAGAGTTCAGTGTTGTTTTTTTCATTGGCGTTTGAGTTTTTAGTATATGGGAGATGAGGTCTTTGTGTATCAGTTTTCTGGAAAGAGATTATGGTCATTTCCAACATATCATGGCTTTTCTGTAGTGATGAGTTTTATATTCTCCAATCAATATAAAGTAAATTTTTTTTGATGAAAAAAAACTACTTCCGAATTTTACAAACATGTTTGGAAAAAAAAGCAAGAATGTCTTCTTCTATTTGGATTAAAGAATATTATAATTTAATTAAATCAAGGATGAGAACGGATTCTTGTTCCTAAAATATTGGATACCATGTTGTGATACCTTTGTGATACCTTTCAAGCCATGGGGTTATACCCTTTCATTTTGGGACAATCAGACAAATTCAAATAAAATCTTAATATGGTTTATGAAAATCCTTCTCACCAGTGTGAAATACATAATTGTTAGAAGAATCCTAGATGCATATCAATATATTAAGCTTGATGCACCACATGATCACTAAAAACAAAATATGTCTCTATGACATCACATCATGACATCACGTGAATGTGACCATGACATCTCGAGACATGTGGGTCTGACCATGACATCATCACCATGACATCACGACCATGGCATCATCACCATGACATCACGCCATATGTGAATGTGACCATGATATCATGAAAAATAAGCTTGTCACCGAAGGTGAAGGCTATCCACCATGCAACAACCCAATCATTGAGAAGCCGATGCATGGTGTATTAATTGAGCTGCTGCATGCCCATCCCTTGCCATATACCATGCACCATAAAACTCCGATCACGTTCATACATGACATGCATGGCATGATATTCCGCCATCCGATGATTCCTTCAAACAGCGTCTCCACCTCCTCCGTCAGCGATCAGGTTGCATGGATGTTGTACATCTAAACCATTAACGCTGCAGGTACCTTCCTGAACCATTCCGCATCCATTTAAATTTGAAATTTAAACTAGGTGCGTTTCAATTCAAAATTTGAAATTTAAACTAGGCGCACTTCATTCGAAAGACAAACGCAGGTTACCTCAAGGGAATAGAAATCAAGAATGCTCTGCACTTCAGAGCCAGGCA
>ML790475.1:38708-54687 GCA_009831015.1 Picea engelmannii | reverse complement strand
TTTTCCCTCAAAGCTTTGTAGCTAAGGGTTTTACATGTGTTGAAACCACATAATAGAATTTCCTTATTGTCTTTCTCTCTTGTTGCCACTAATGATTTTCCATCCATCCATACATATTCAATTGTTTTTGGTGTTGATCCCTACTAATTTCTTGTTGCCTAATTTTATTTCCTTTGATTCCATGCACTACTATTATAACTTCTCCAATATTTTGTAGTTGTTGGTCACTAATAATATCATGTGGAATAATGATTCTTTTATGCCTTGCTCCATTAATATTATTAATTTGGCCATATTCAATTCTAGATTTCATTTATGATTTGATGTCATGCTTCTTTAATCTCTTGCAAATCTATTTCAAGCATTTGATAGTTTCTTTATCTAAGATACTTGTTTTCTCTTGGTTTTAAAAATGCTTATTTTCTTATTCCCTTGAAAGTGCATCCAACACCACATTCTCTTTCCCTTTTTTGTGGATAATTTTAAATTCATAATCTAGTGTCTTTGTGACCCATTTGGATAACAATTCCCAAAAATATAACAATAATGAGTTACATAATAACTCCTTATAGACTAAGACAACTTGCTCCAAATAACCCCAATACATCCATATAGCCAAACCATATGTTCATGTCTACAATAATGATCATATTGACCTCTCTATAAACCTATTTTCATTCATTACACACGTGGGAACCTTATTAGGCCGACCCATATTACATATACTATTACCCCATCATTGGGGTGTAGCTCAAGTGATTATGAGGAAAATTTGTTGCTCTCCCCCAACTAGGATTGAAATCCCACTTTCTAACATTTGTTTTCCTTTGGAAAAAAACGTAAATTTTATTTCAAGATGAAAGAAAAATTACATTTTGAATAATACATGTTGCCATGTATTTTGTCTCTCAAAAGTCTTGAGTTTATAGGACCAATATAAAAATTATATCATTTCCTTTTCATGGTATTACAGTACCACAAAATTACATGAAATAGAAAAAATGTTGCTTTAGGTCTTGACGATTTTTCTGTGCAAGGAAAATGTACCAATACTGTAGAAATATTGGCATATATAACCACCACTTACTGTTTGTATGATGTGAACGACCAAATTTCATGTATTTGAGAAGTCTGTGAACTTGTGGATCAGTGTGATGATGTAGAGAAAGGACGTAGCCAATAAAACCACAACTAATCAATAAATAAAATAGAGTTACCCCAGAAAAAAAATTGTTAATATATCATTTGTGTAATAGAACATATCCTCGTTCTACTATACCTTTCACTTCTATAAAGAGTCGATGGAAAAATTCAAAATTTGTATGATTATCTATCTCTTTTATTTGTCACTTCCTGAGAGACAACTGTATACCTTCCTTAGAGAGTGCATCAACCTCGAAGTTTTTCTATAATCCAAGTCCAAATCTCTTTTTTGTAAGAATTTGGCATTAGGTGGAAGCCCAAATATTTGATCCCTTCATCAAAAGGATTTTGTTCGAAGGGGAAAATGCTCTTGTAGTATTCTAACTCTACCTCTTTCATGAGTTTGTACGAGATGGAGGATTTTTGTTTGTTTATTTTCATTCCCATGTCTTTCCCAAAGAGGTCTAATATAGATTTTAGGCTATTTGTGTCCCCTACCTAGACATTGTATAAGATCAGGACATCATCTATAAAGAGGAGACGCGTGACCTTTAGATTTGGGGAGATAGAAATGCCCTGAAAATCACCCCTTGCTTTTGCTTCTTCAATATCCCTACTGAGGCCTTCTAATACCAATAGAAATAGTAGAGGGGACAAGGGACATCCTTTTCTAAGGCATCTCTTTAAAGAGGAAATCCTTTTCTAAGCATCCACATACATGGAATGAGAGTCTCCCTTATGTTCAACACAATTACAATAGGGCTCTCCATAGATCCACCGACCATAGACCATTTCAGGTGGGGCTGGGATTCCAACCCTTGGGTCCCATTGATGTTGCACTACCTCTTGCCATCACACAGACAGACTCTTCCCAAGTTTAATCTGAGACCGACAAAGCCACTAGATTCATTGAGCGAATTCAACACATCCTCCAACAGCTCCAGGAGATTTTGTAGAAATCCAATGCTAAATACAAGCAGTGCCATGATCAACACAGGGTATTGCACCAGTTTCAGGTTGGAGACAAAGTCTGGTTACATTTGCAAAAGGAGCATCTCATAGGGCCCCATCGGAATATTTTCCCACTTCGCTATGGGCCTTACACTATCACCAAGGATGTGGGTACCATTGCTTTTGAGCTCAACACTCCACCCTTCCTTGGCCTGCACCCACTGTTCAATATGGACCTCCTTCAGCCATATTTTCCACTATTATTGGAAACCTCAGAGATTGCAGAACAAATTACACCAACATAGCTCAACCCTGACTGCATGGAACAAGCATCTACTGATCAGATAGTGGACACACAGGTCAAGGGCACTCGCCAACAGAGGATCCAACCTTATCGGGTTGTCATGGAAGGGAAGCTCCTACACTAATGCAAGTGGCTCACCTGGGCCAAATCCAATATAATTTTCCTCACCTGATGGGGGAACTCAACGCAATGGAGACCATTTCTTCCTAAGGGAGGATGATTGATCCAGGTGGATACTTATGGCCACCAACCTATTCCAACTGGCTCCTCTTGTCCATTTTTAGTTCAACACATTCTTTTGTACTTCTTTGTAATTGTAGGTTCTATAGTTATGGGGATATATGAATCACTACACATATTCCATATGGATATTGGTGGCCTCTCACCTAATCCAACTGGATTATTTTGTATGTTTTCATGTCAGCACATCTTGTTGTACTTCCAGGGCCGTTTTGGAGGCCTAAACAGTTGTTTTTGGCTTGCCATAGTTAAACTATAGATAAATTCAAAGTTTGATAATGGAATGTGTAGTTCTATGAAATACCTTTCCAATGGGCTATCACTCACCTAAAACGGAGGTCGTATGCAAATGTTACGACACCGAGAAGTTTAGGTATCAACTTACCCATAGGGGCCCACATGAATTTTGGTGTTTCACCTCCTAGGGTTAGGTTTTTGGATGTGTAGCATTTTGGAATTCATGAGTAATATCAAAAAGGCCTTTGGAGCCTCATTGGAATCATTTTTTTCTACTCAGATGGATGCGTGTAGCAGCCACATCTCTTCTCAGAGATAGTTATCACCATTCGAGGAAGTGTTTCAGTTATGCAATTTTATAGTTTCATCCTATTTCATTTATTCAATAGAATATATTGTTCACTGGATATCTATGTTGTTCTTCATATCTCTGTGTTTATTGTATTCAATCTTTTAATCAGTTCTTTTTTCTCCTAAATTCGGATCATAACTTTTAACCTCCCTTCGTCAGACCAAATACGTACATATTTATGATCATATTCATGAATGGAGACGACAACGACGATTGATCAAAGCAACCATTCACGACCAATTGTTGGATGAATGGTTCACCAAATATATTTTACCTCCTATTTCTCGTGACGTAGCCATGGGTGGTGTCGTTATAGAAGAGGAAGCCATTGCTTGTGCCTAGTATCTGGACTTGGTTTATTCCCAATCCAGTACTTTGTATGAATTGATTCCAAATGCTCTTCGTCCATGAACCGATCCATCAAAACCATCCTCCACCGCTCACACAGATGGAGTTATCGGTTCCATCATAACCCAATCTAGTTCACAGTTGACTGGAATGACTAATCATTCAGTCACTGCCCCAGCTACCAAATCGACTTCACTCTCATCAAAATCCACCCCGACTCAAATATCTGAGGTGAATTCAGTTCAATCTGCTTCTTCGCAACATTTAGGGGGGAAGAAGAAAACTAAGAATAAACCCAATAAAAACAATAATCAAACTGAAAATGAAAAAACACAAACACAACCACCTGCTACTGAGAAAGCAACCGCAACGCAAACTAAAATTTCCATGTCTCATTTGTGGTGAAGATCACTACACACAATATTTTCCTCATCAGGATGAAGTTTCCAAAATTTTAAAAGGAAATTCTCATCCCGCTGTATTGACACATCCTTTTCCACAGTAACAATCATTGGTTGCACAAAATACTGCACCTCTGACATGAGGTAACCCAAATCATCCTCCTAGTGAGGAAGCTTCATCGAGTGCACACATTTACATGTTTAATGGGGTATATTTGACCACTTGTACTATGACATATGACACATCACCAGGTAAACCTAATAAGGAAAAAGTAACTACTAGTACCACACTGGATCCACAATCCACTACAGTTACTCCTCCATCTGGACCACTCTAGATTGAGAAATCTAGTTTTGACTCTATTCTACGTCCACCCAAGAGCACAATTTGAAATTCGGCCTTTAATCCTAACTCGTGTGCTGCTCAAAACTACAACATCGTTGAAGATTTGGCCCAAGCACCTTGCGCTATGTCAGTTATCGAAGTTCTACAACACTTCCCTATCCAACATAGGACTATCTTGGTAGCCATTGGAGCTATAGATCCCAAGTCATATAATAATATCACGTTCAACCTGGATAATTTTAAATCACGACTCTCTCACCAACTTGCTTTCCAAATCGATGTCGTTTTCCATAATCAACATATTCATCGCACGATATTGGATGAGAGAGCATCCACATGTGTCATGTCCTTGGCTTGTTGGAAAGGCTTTAAATCACATGTTCTTAATCAATATCCCACCATGTTATGAGCATTTGATGGAATAGGTTTTCGTACCCATGGATTATTGCAATCCTTATCCATTCAATTGGGAGGAAAAATTGTTTATGTAGATGTTGAAGTAGTTGATGCTCCCCTCGATTATAACTTGTTTCTAGGGAGAAGTTGATTCTATGCTATGATTGTTGTCACTTCATCGATTTTTTGATGCGTCCAATTCCCTCGTCAAGGTAAAATTGTGACAATCGATCAGTTAGATTATTGCACCCCCGACGCTCACACTCAAATGACCAACAACATTCCTTTTCTTGGAGACTCAAAAATTACTTATGAAATTGTTGGGGTAGGTCTTTTGAAAGATTCTTAACTCATGGGTACCTTTCCTATGCCTCTTCCTCCCACTATGCAACACATCGCAACGGTCAATATGATTTCGACTATGGCACATTAATCCTTCGAATCATCTGATCCATGGATCTTTCCTAGTCCCTTACAATTTGATACACTAGGTGACACTATGCCACTTAGTCATGCAGAGGCCGAATACAATGACATTTAGTCTGCTTCTCCTTCCTTGGATGACCAACATCTGTTGGCATCTACTACATATTCATTACCATCCTGGTTAGATTCCCTATCCTCTACTTTCGATTACATCCTACATATTTTTCCATCACATGAATCTATTATGGAAATGCTTAGTATCGAGGAGGAACCATGGGATGACAACTAGAATCATTCGTCCTTTCTTCCCAGTTTGAATGATATAGAGAAAGATATTTCCTCTATCTTTCCTAGCGATATCATTGACTCCCCCCAATATCCAATACTCACTCAGGATACCATATCCGAGGGGAATTTGGGAAACATATCTCACATGATTATTGTCGACATATCCATTAAATAAGGTATTGTGGAAAACATACCACTAAGTGCAAACTATTCAGCTCAAGAAGTTGAAACTTATACCGCCTTGTTTAAACAATTTCACGACATCTTCTCCTGGAGCTACAAGAAATTCCAGGGATCGATCCATCGATCGTTGTGCATGAAATCAAAACTTATCCGGGAGTTAAACCAGTGAGATGGAAACTTCACCCAGTCCATCCTAAGAAAACCACGACAACCAAGGTAGAAGTCAAAAAACTATTAAAATCTAGTTTTATTCATCCTGTCCCTATGATCGAATGAGTTTCAAACATTCTTTTGATCGCCAAGAAACAAGGGAGAATTCATGTTTGTGTAGATTATCGGGATATTAATAAGGCTTGTCCCAAGGACAATTACCCTACACCCTTTATCGACCAAATTATCGATAATTGTGCCAAAAGTGTCATTTTATCTTTTATGGATGGCTTTTCTGGATATAACCAGATCAAAAGTTTACCGGCTGATCAATGTAAACCAACCTTCATTTTCTCTTGGGGGACTTTCACTTATCGAAAATTACCTTTTGTCCTTAAAAACACTGGAGCCATTTTTCAGTGGGCCATGTCATATGCATTCCACAACATCAAACATATCATTGAACCTTATGTTGATGACTTACCTGCTCACTCGACTAATCGACGAGACCATATTGGTCACCTACGAATCGTCTTTCTTCGATGCAAGTTTTACAACATACATTTGAATCACCATAAATTCATTTTCGATGTTGAATCAGCGAGACTCCTCGAATTTGTAGTCTCCAAAGATGGGATTAGGGTGGATCCCTTAAAAGTCAAAGCCATTCTCGCTTTACCTCCTCCCAACAAACTTACCCAACTGCAAAGTTTACAAGGGAAGGAAAACTTTCTTCACTGCTTCATTTGCAATTACGCCAAAATCACTAAAGGATTCATGAGATTTATGCAGAAAGATGCCCCTTTCATCTGGGATGCAACCACTCAGCGCTCATTTGATGCTCTTAAGCATGATTTAACAAACACACCTCTTTTTCACCCACCGAATTATGAAAAAGATTATATCTTTTATTTGGCTTCCTCTACTTCCACTATTGCTATGGTGTTAGTACAGGAGGACGATGAAGGCACCAAACATGTGATCTACTATTTTAGTAAGAGTCTATCGGCTTTCGAACTTCGATATTCCCATGTAGAAAAGTTTTCTTTAACATTAGTTATTGCCATCCAAATATTCCGCCACTATATTTTGTTATACACTACCATGGTCATTGTAGACTCGAACCCCATGTACCACATCTTGACTCGTCGATTAATTGGGGGAAATATTCAAAATGGATCTTCATTCTCCAAGAATTTGATCTCGAGTTTTCCAAATCCAAGGCTAAGAAATCATTTTTTTTTACGGAATTAATTTGCGATCTTCCCATACTGATGAAAACATTGAGCCCAATGATTCCTTTCCTGATGAATCCTTGTTCCTCATTAATATGTCTGATCCATGGTACAGATATATTCTTATCTATCTCCAAACCCAACACTTTCAACCTAACATTTCACGTGATGAACGACGTCGCATTAGACACCATTCAAAGAACTACCTTATCATTGGCGACACCTTGTACCATCAAGGCATCGATATTGTCTTATGACGTTGCTTAACCCAAGAAGAGGTTGAACGAGTTTTAAATGACTATCACCTTGGAGCTTGCATCACCTTGGAGCTTGCAGTGGTCATCTTTCTTGGATGGCTATAGCCCAAAAAATCTTACGTTCCGTTATTTTTGGACTTCCATATTCAAAGATTGCATTGAGGTCGTTAAAAAATGCCCACCCTATCATATCTTTCAGAGGAAATCACGTACCCACTGAGCTCCACTTCATCCCATTGTCTTCGTCGGCCTCTTTGAAAAATGGGGCATCAATTTTATGCAATGTAATCCTACCTCAGCTGGGAGGCACGGTTATATTATCGTTGTCGTCGATTATTTCACTAAATGGGCTGAGGCTATGCCTACATTCCTTAATGATGGACATACTGCAACACTTTTTATGTTCAATCACATCATCACTCGATTTGATGTCCCACAAGCTATTGTAACTGATCATGGATCCCCTTTCCAGAACCAGATGATGGGTGAATTGTGCACCAAGTTAGGTTTTCTCCATGAAAACCTATCCCCCTAATACCCTTAGGCAAATGGATAGGTTGAAGCCATCAACAAAGTCCTGAAAGCCATGCTTCAACTCATGGTGGGAGTGAACACAACCTCTTAGAACTTGCATCTCTTCTTTTCACTCTGGGCTTATCAAAATTCAGTTACAACCACAACTGGATTTACACCCTTCTAGTTGGCATACAGGATAGAAGTGGTATTACTGATCAAATGTAAGATTCCTTTGTGGAAACTGACCATAGAACTCCTACCTCACACTTCTGATGAAGAGGAAGGTTTCTTATATCTAACTAATATGGATGAAACATGTTGCGATGATTCTCTCATCAACAAGACGTATCAAAAACACATGAAAAATCAATATGATAAGTCCATCCAACCTCACACTTTTGCAAAAGGAGATCTAGCCCTAGTCTATGATCAATATCATGACAAAATAGGGGCAGGAAAGTTAGAACCCATGTGGCATGGGATATACATCATAAAATGCATGTTACACAGAGGTGCCTATGAGTTAGTAGAATACGATGGAATATCTCTCGATGAAACTTGAAATGGGATTTACCTCAAGAAGTGTTATGCATAGAATATCTCGCATTTGTGCTTTGTACTTTACTGTACTATATACTTTTGACTTGGTGTGTCTTTTCTTTTGCGTGCACGAGTTTTGTCTCAGTTGCTTATACTTTGCTTTGTGATTAAATGCACATATGACATCATCCTTTCCCATCTATTTCGGGTTTGTGGATGGTGCCAGTCGACATACCCAGAACATCGCTTATGAATCTTGGGTCATCTACCACTCTGGCGAGTTAGTGAGTTCAGGAGGAATTTTCCTCGGATCTATAACCAATAACATTGCAAAGTATCATGTTGTCATCAAACTTTTAACTGAATCCTCTTCTCTAGGTATATCTCAATTGATTATCAAAATCGATTCTCAACTCGTGGCCCATCAACTAAATTGTGAGTACGCCTTTCACAACTTAGTTTTACTACGTCTCCATCTAAGGGTTCACCATCTTGAAAGAGCTTTTGAATATCTTGAATGCATACATATATCGAGAGAACTCAATACAATCGCATATTTGTTAGTGAATTACATGTTGGATTGGTATATTTCACATAGATAAACATTTGGAACACAAAGCATATGTATAAAAAAACATCACATAAAACAAAAAAAAATACAAACATAAGTAGACATCGCAAAACTCGCTTATATATATAATCTTGATAGAAAACATTTTTTGTCAAAAAACATCATACAAAAGTACATAATGGGGCAAAACATGGGCCTTTATGCCCACATAATCATCATAAAGACTACAAAATGACTACAAACTCTACTCATCCCCCTGCACCACATTAAGCTCCGCATAGCACACTACCACCCTTGCCACCCATCATAGCAAATGATTGAGGCCTTTGGAGACCCCAACCTTATGTCATTGAAGGTGCAAAGGACCATCTCGCCTCCTTAGGGGAGGAACACCCATGGTCAATCCCCGAAGGTTCCTCTCCACTTCTTGGAGTCCTCCCTCTATGACATCATGCTTTGTCGTCGTCAGTGCATCTCTGTGACGTCCTAATGCTAGCATCTCTACTGGATGTGACACACCTCTGTCTGCATGATGAAAACTAAATGACTTATATCCCTCGTTGTAAAACCAAAAAACATATAAAAAAAAACAAAAATATTGTTACAAGGTTATGATCTTTTGTACCTGATGTGTCCCACTGTATACCCTCAGGAAGTACCAAGTTTGCAAAACCCCTGAAATCCACCCCAACATATGGGGAATCCTCGATCACCACCAGATGTCGCCTCCACAATGAAAATAAGTTAGTTGTAAACCTAAAAGTTGAGGACTCATTTCCCAACCTGGGGGAAAGAGTAGTCCATTACTCCATGCGGGGCTCAGTCACAGGGCATGCTATCAATGCAACCTGTGGTTACATCTGTGGAACCCACTCTAGGAAAAATGAGACCAAAAAATAACCATATCCAAACTTTTTTTTCTTGCTCGTTCTACATTTGGATATCTACTCCTTAACGTTCCTCAAGAACCCTGTGCTCAAGTTGAATAGCCTAGGCTCCAAGCACTGAATGGCATAAACAATTTGGGAATTAGAAGCAAGATGGGCACTAGTGCTTCTTGCCAGCTTGGTGATAGAAAATAGGATGGATCAGAGAGATAGATCCATCATGTCTTTTTGAACGATCCTTCCTCCTACCAACTGTGACCATGGTATGCAGTATTGGGAAAAATATGCCTTGATTGGTCGCGGAGTGGCCCGATGTCCGTAAAAAAGAATGGGAGCTCCTCTCCTCGAGATACCTGTCAAGAAGTACACATCATCCATCTCGATCTCAAGCATATGTGTTTCTATTTGAAATTCTTGCTCACCATCATCCCATAAACTAATCAAGTATTCAAGCAATAACACTTATTTCCTCATATTTTGAAGTTTGAAGTACTTGAGCAAGCCACAATTGCGTAAGTCCACCCTCGCTTGAGGGTCTTGTAGAGAATTGATGTGATCAAATTCGTGCTCACGTTCTTTCCATTCAATCATGACTAGCTATGAGTGAAACCTGCAAATACATCAATCAATCATCATTAGCTAAGTTTTCAAAGAGACAAATTGCCCCTTTCTAGCTTAGAAATAAATAAAAAATTAGGTTTTGCACCTAGCTCTCCCTTAAAGAATCAAACAGAGCGCTAGTGCTCCTTCAATGCACACACCAAGGTGTTCAAATCATGATCGATGCGCCCCTCAATTCTTTGAGGGAGCGTTGATCTAGCTTGGCGCTCTAGGGATTCTCAAGGAGCCTAAGCACATAAAATAAGGGATGAAATGCAATAAAAAAACATAGAAATGAGTGAGGAGGAAAGAACCAACCTGATCCAGACGGTTTTGAAAACGGCCACCCACATCCCTCGCAATCAACGCCCGAAAAAACACTCCAAAGAGGAGAGGAGAATAGTAAAAACAAAGGTAAAAATGATTTTTTTCCCTAATTTGATATTTGATATGTTCAAATTGGGTCATTTGTCCTTATTATAAAGTTTATTTTTGGGTTTTTATCATTTTTTGAGAAGTAAATAATCTCTTTCGCCAGAACAACTTGATTTTACATGAATTTGAGCAGAGTTTTTTCGATGACCTTGTAACACCAATGAGATTAGTCTTTGTTCTTTATCATGCTCACAAATACATGAGAATGTAATCGAATATACTTGTATCACTTTTTCGGACTCATAAAGGCTATACAAAAAAGGAACCCCTTGGAGTCTCCTTTAAGCTCTTTTCAATCTCTCTAAACATGAAAATATTGCCGAGTGATATTGCTTCCTTTCACACTCATTAAAAGGTTTGAAAGGGCGTCTTCCAAGTAACAATTTATCTCTTTTTTGGACCTTAGAGACTAAAATTACGAAAAAGGACAAACCCAGAGTCACCTTTAAGTTCTTTTCAGACTCTCTAAACATGAAAAAACATTGATTTTTCCTTCTCTGGACTCACCAAACTACACAGTGAAGGACCCATATGGGGACGAACCCTTACTTCTTCCAGTTTGTTAAATAAAGGAAGAGGAACTTACTGAAGGTGAGTTATATCGAGCATGTGTTATACTCCTCGAGCTCGTTAAATTAAAAAGAGGTACACATCTATCTGGATGGGGGAAAAATTGAAGGAAGTGGGTCAAGATTCTTGAAAACTTTTGTAAGTAGCTCTTGCAGTCGCCCTTGAACACGACACTTGTCTTAACCTCCACATTGAACACTTTGATAATCCACTAAACCTTTGCACTAAACCAATCTTATGAATATTTACACTCCTTTGACCCATCCAAAGAATGCCTTATCACTTGTTGCATTATGTTTTGGTCCACTCTGTGTTTATGCTTCCAAGTGTCACGTCATGCCTCAGTGTTCATGGGAAGTTTCCGCCTCAAAAGTCAACCATCTACAAAATTACTAGTTTCCATACTCATGTCAGTCTGTGTTCATCTTCTATATCTTATCACTTTCCTGTGTCATTTTCATGTTGATGATGGGGGAATACATAAAGACCCTCCTTTGACGAGTCTTTTCCCATCAAATTCAACACATCATCTGAGAATTAGACTTAGAAACTAGTTATTGCCTTGGGACCTGCATGTCTCAATGGTAGGCCTCCTCGCTTCTAACAATAGGTTTACATCATTTACCTCTGATCGAAGGATTCCACAAATGTTCAACCTTAGCTCATTTATTCACATTCACTGGAATGTACTAGGGTACCTTGGGATTCATTGCCATCATTAGTTATTTCCCTCGCACTTGTTAACAATTTACCTCAATGACCAGTAATCAAGTGGTTTCTACCATGTTTGACATCAAATTATCTATTCACATGGCTAGATTCATACCACATCGAGATTAGGACGAAGACCCTAGGTTGAGAATTCACTATGTTATCTGTTCTTCCCAGGATGCGAACGAAGTCATTTGAGCATGTTGAGAAATATGTTGTCACATATATCCACGTTTTATTGGTATGTGGCTATGTTTTATCATCTCGTAGCTCCACTGTGTATTTTACGTGGAAACGATCAGTTCATGTCATAGAAGTATGTATCCACATTGTATCTCTGGTGGCCATACCCTTAGTCAATATCATCATGGATCCGTAGTGTATTTATTAGCAGCCATACTTTGAGTGACTTATAGTCTGAGCATAGGTATGCCTTCCTCGGGAATGGAAAACATATTAACATTGTTTGATGGTTGTCTGCAGCGTCTACCAAGTTCCCCAACTCCATACCCTTGCTTCGAAGAATCTACAAAGTGTTTCAGCCATCAAATTTCATTTTCTGACTTCACACTTTTGGGGAAATCTGTTACACATCAAAATTCCTCACTTCAATAATGTCACATTCTCATTGTTGCAAGTGTCGTAAGTGTCACAATTTTGTTGTAAGTTTTGTAGGTGTCGCATTCTCGTTCCGTAAGTTTTGCATCATGAACGACACCATGAAAATGCTTGATACAGCCCCTAAAACATGTTATAATAAGAAGCCCCATCATATGGCAGTCAGAACAAGTGTTTTTCTATGAGAATTACTCATCTTGGAAACTTTTAGGAATATTAGTGCTTCCCTGCTCATATACAGGGAGCGCTAGCACTCCTTTCCCATATCATAGGGAGAATTGTAGTTCTTTGTTTCCCATTGTAAGGGAGCACCAAACTGGTTGATCAAATCTTGGAAGAAATCCCTTTTTCTTCTAAAGAAAACTATGGATGGATTGATTTGGTTTGGCTCGAATATAACCCCTAGTCTGCATCTAAAGGAGATACCACAATTGATGGAGCCATATCCTCAAATAATCCCAAATATAACCAAGGTGGTTGAGCCTATGAAAGCCTATAAATGGATGCATTCTCATGGTGAAAAAAAGAAGGAAAAAAATCAGCAAAACATTGTTATTCTGATCATGGATCTTTCGAGCAAGGGTTGCACGAGGAGGACTTGGAGAGGTTGTTGCAATGTCATATGAAGATTGTAAGTTTCCTTTTGAAGTTTTTATTAATATACTTGGCCTATTTACTTCTAGTATGTGTTTACATGTAATTTTCTATGCTTGTCTTAATCTTCATAGATAAATTGATTTTGTCTAATCCATTAGAGTATGAGATAGTCAATTGTCTCTTGTTGTCTATTGAAGGTACTGTTTGGAACTTGTGGATTGGAGTAGCTTGGGCAAACTTCGAAAGTGAGGTACATCATACTATCCCTCCTTCTCTATTTTTCGATGGAAAAAATTAATCTATAGGAATGGTAGAGTCCAAAGGTAGTTTTCTGTCTTGGTAGAGGGGTCTGTACTCCAAGGGAAAGTTCACCTGATCGTTTAGGAGATAACGGTTCAAATCCACTGTATTGGTGATGTGCCTTTTGTAATGTGGTGTCATCACTACTTATGTGCCCAGGATATGGGTGATCTATCTAAATCAATTTTCTTGATCCTTCAATGTGATGTAGTGGTAGGTAGTTCATCCTAGTCCCATGTGAATCCTCTGCTATAGCCAAAACTTTGTACATATTCCATAACTTCGACCTAAATTGGAAATCTAGGGAATTTTCAAAACTTCCAATCTATATAATCCACATTTGTGACTGAAGTGTATGTTTTTCTACCAAAAAAAAGGAAACATATGCCAACTATGTACTCTTCTATCTGGTTTACATCCTACGCTAACACTAGACTACATAAATTCAGGGTGGAGAAAGGGAGATAAGTGATGGGTGACCCCTGCGGGGCATATCACACCTTTAACCTGCTACCACTATAAGTCCCTTGAGTGGATATCCCTGTAATGTATCCATCTTGGCTGCACCAACTTCGTTGATGTAGGCTAGTCGAAATGGACCCAACCAATCCATACATAGCTTTCCTAGGTGCTGTAAATAATTTTTTTCATATAACAAGACTAAATATCTAGGCTAGAGGATTTTCTGGTGGATGTTGCGATCATGCCATGCCTTTTTTCTCTACTTTTTGACCACCTGGTTGAATCCTGCTATCATACGGTCCTCCTCTAGCTACATGAGTTCATATAACTTATGTTGAAGGGATTGTTTGTTTTTCATATGATTCATGCGAGTAAATCAAAGACTGGGAAGAAAAAATTTAAGCGACATGATGAATTCTTTACCATTTACCAATATAAATGGGGTGCACTTCGTCATCCTTTTGCACATTGTACGATATTCCCATAATAATATGTCTATCCTCTTATCCCAGTCGTCATGCTACACATTACAAACCTTGGTTAAAGCATGTTCTAAAATTTTATTGAAGGCTTCAACTATACCATTATCATGAGGATGATAAGGAGTGCTCTTTTGGTGATGGATCATGAATTCTTGAGTAAGATGTTGGATGGTTTTACTCATAAAATGTGGGCCCTTGTCGCTCATCGACACCTTTGGGCAACCGAATATGGTGATCACATTCTCAAACATGAACCGCATCATTGTTTCTGCTATGAAATCCTTGTTTGTAACAACTTCAACCCATATCATCAGATATTTAGTGGTTGTAATAATGTAGCATGCACTTGTTTGATGTGAAGGGGGATTAATGGGCCCCACAAAATCTATTTTCCATTTTTCAAATGACTTTGGTGCTATAAATGGAAAAATGGGAGCTCATCTCTTTGGCAAGGCTTGCCAATCCATTGACACACATCACAACATTTACAATATTATTTGGCATCTACGAAGAGTGAGGGGCACCAAAGTCCTGCGCACAGAACTTTCTGTGCAGTGGCCTTACAAAATGGGGTCTCATTCATGCTCTAATGTAAATCATCCTAGGATTCCATCCACTCCCAACTTGTACAATTTCCCAATGATTAATTGATAATTGGTGCTATAGGTCACCAGTTGACACCACTGAGTCAGGGTATACTCTGTTGGAACCTATCCCAATGTGAGAAATTCAATGATCTCAACCAATTGATCGCAAAATTCTTCGAAACAAAATATTTGTGCATCAAGGAATTCATCGTCGATATTTCAACTAGCTTCATTGAATTCAATCCTTAACAGGTGATCTGCTCCAATATTGTATTTCCCTGCCTTGACAAAAACTTCAAACACAAAATCCTTAAAGAGAAGCAATCGATGACATATTCTCCCTCCAAATATAGGCTTGTTGACCAAATAATTGAGCATGGAATGATCAATGAATAATTTCAAAGGGGTCCCCAATAAGTAATGGTGAAACTTTTGCAAGGCATATACCATGGTGAAACCCTCGCACTCGTTGTTGTATAATTTTTTTCGACATCGGACAACTTGTGAATGGAAAAGTAAACAGGATGGTAAATATTAAATTTTCATAGATACATGAGAAATACTCCTAGTGAAATGGATGATGCAACTATATGAACATGAAAGAGTGTAGACCAGTCAAAAAAAACTAGAATAGGTGCAATGACTAGTTTCTCTTTTAAAGTATCCAAGGCTTTTTGGAATTCTTGTGTCCAAATGTTCTTAGTGTCTTTGCACAACAAATTCTTCAATGGGGCAATGATTTTGACATAATTCTGGATAAACTATCGATAATATACTATATGACCCAATGTGGTGTTAAGGTTTAAGCTATTATTAGGTTTCTTTTCAATTTACTAGATAACCATA
>ML790474.1:279309-348760 GCA_009831015.1 Picea engelmannii | reverse complement strand
GTCTTCCCAAGACATGGGATGCATTTGCCGCAAGCATGAACACAAGGAAGGAGTATCCTACATTTGAAGAACTTTGGACTTGTTGTGCTCAAGAAGGATCAAGGATCAGTGCAAAAGAGAAACCCCAAAATAAGTACGATGATCAAGCCTTAACAATAAGTTTCAAGAATTTCAGGAACAAAAGGAAGTTTGGTTCAAGGAAGAAGCCAAATCAAGAGAAAGATATGTCAGAAATACAATGCTTCAACTGTTGAAAGTATGGTCACTACAATAATCATTGTCCCGAGTTAAATAAAAGGAAGGAGACACGCAAAGCATTAGTTGTCGAAGAAAAGGAACCTACAAAGAATACCGAGCAGGATAAAACAAACTTCTTCTTCTAAAACAAGGTAACAATACTCTTCATAGTTCTTGAACATACCGTGTTTTCTGTACATATCTTGCATATCTATTTCTTGGAAGATAATATGTTCAAAGAGAAACTATGCCTATGGAAGAAACAACAAGATAAGGATTGATATAATTATGAATACAAGTCATACAACGCACATGAAAGGATGAAGTACATCAAACAATTCATGTGAAAGTTATTACATAAGTACCAACTGAAAGATAAGTCGAATTCAGAATCAATCTTGAAGAAACCTAGAAGAATTAAAGACATAAAGAAGTCAGCAATCAAGAGGAATCTGGAGAAAGACTCATGACACCTTGCAAAAGGAAATAAGGATGCAGACGAAAGCGTGGATTATGGAGGGAGCTGATTATATACTTCCAAAAGAAAAACATGCATTCATACATGAAACAAGGTTTAGGAGGGAGCTAATCCTATGATCCATTGAAGATGATGAAGTATATATCCATGGTAGCAGCCATGAAAAGCAGTACGTGTTCATTTTGACTTTAGAAGAAGCCTTCTTCAAAAATAAGCCTTAAAGTATCCATGGTTGTCCATCCACATCCATGATCCTATGATGAAAGGAAGAAGTTGGAATCTTCAGAGCATGAAATCTATAGAAAAACTCCATGGACCCAAGAGCTAAAGAGGAAGAACATGAAGATTTCAAGAAATAAAGAAAAGCCAGAACAACCAGTCATTGTATCGAGAATCACAAGATTACCAACCTGATATGAACTCACTAAAAGAAATCAAGTAGAGGAAATGAAAGTTGTGATGAAGAACAATGTATGAAGGAATTATGAATGTAAGCATTGCGAGATCCAGAACTAGAGGTTCTCCCAGATGGAGGGAGAAGACTATGGTGATTGTTTTTTTCCAGTAAACCAGACATACCTCTACATGAGCCATTATATCGTCTGCAATATACATGGGTTGGAATTGACATCAGATGAATGCAAAAGTTGTTCTCCAGAATAATTGAACAAAGATCATATGTTGAGCAACCTCAAGGCTTTGAGGTACACCAAAAAGAGACCCTTGTATGCAGATGAAATGAGGTTTTGTACGGACTCAAACAACTTGGTGCAAAGCTTCTCATGCACAACAGAAGCGTGGTGAAAATATTCTATTATAAAAGTAAGAATGGTTACTCAGAAGTCCAGGATGATGGATTTCTAATCCATGACAAACTCTCATGATGAAAGAAGAAGTGCCACATGGATATGTTCCAGTTTGAGCCTTGCCACGATGTTATGAGCTAGCAGAAAACAAAGGAGTTGAATTCAACTATGATATATTGCAATGATCAGAGCTATATGAAGCCTTCAGAGAAAACCAGTGTTCCAGAAAAACCAAGTACATTGAGATCAAGCATTACATTCTCTGTGATGAAGTCCAAAAAAGAGAAAGTAGTTCTCCAATATATATATCTCCACAGATGAGCAGATAAATAGACATTTTGGTAAAGCCTCTGCCCAAGATGAAAGAGTTTGCATACTCAAGATGGAGCTCATGGAGATGACTTCCCTATTGAAAAAGGAAGAGATGACTCCCAGGTTGGGAGGGAGCACTGATGTGTTATTGAATTATGGACAGTCATTTTTTAGTTGGAAAAATGGTCCAGGATGAGTAGTTCCTTTCCAGTTCGGAAAATGGTCCATATCAAACGGTCATTTTTGTAATGAAAATGGTTCGATGGATTGTTGATGTACCATAGACATCGATTTACCATTGTGGTTAACATGGGGAATGGTCTAGGACAATCTCTCTTCTTGATGATCACTCTCAGTAGTGGTCAAGAAGACTGGTCCGCCTTGCCAGACAATCATTCTTTCGAAGCTCACAGTTGTGAGCAGTTTTGAAGAATGGTTTGTTTTGGAGGTTGGTGCAGGACAATCATTTCCTTAGGAAATGGTTCGGACAGTCATTCCCTAGGGAAGATTCATTCTCTCCAGATTGCACTTTGTTTAGTGCTGAAGGAATGGCCCAGATAGGTGAATGGTCCAGGTTTAGCAATCAGGGACAAACATTCCCTAGGGCAAACTCATTATCTCCAGGTTTCACTTTGTTTAGTGCCAGAGGAATGGTCGCGGATAGGGAATGGTCTAGGCTCATAAATCAAGACAATTATTCTTCCTTGCTTGAGAAGAATAGTACAAATAGCCCATCATTGATGTTCTACTCTGAGGGAAGATACTCTTCCAGATCTCACAAATGTGAGTGGAAGAAATGGCCCAGATGATTCAGTTTATATCATAACAACATTTTCTGTGCAGGTTGATATCAAATGACTGTTATGGAGACTCTATGTCTCTAGACATTAGATGTATGCTACTATGGTGGATGTGTTCCATTGATTATGAATATACGTCACTGATCAAATATATGTGTGCTACTTGGTGTGGTAGTGTACAGTGGTGCTCTATTGAATGATATTGTTTTGATTGCCTTGAAGACTATCAACAATGTTGGAAATGATTATCAACTAGATGAATGATCACTGAACAGAGATTTCCCAGACGAAAAATGGTCCAGGACATTTATTCTTCTAGGACATATGTTTGGATTAGAAGAATGGTTCTTGTGTCACTCTATGGAGTGAGTGACTTATCCAGAATCATGTCTGATTACTCAGATGGAGTATGGTTTCGAGAGATGATGCAGTTGATGACATTGATAGTGATGATGGTGCTCATGATCTAATCATGAGGTAGTCTGTACGACTATGTTGATGCTACCGGTGAATGGTATGTTTGTGCTCAATACCATTACCTTCAATACCTCCCTAGCTAGGAGGGAGTGTTGATATTATGGTAGTTGTGGGAGGTATTTACCTCCACATGTAAACCTAATGAGAATAGAATATTCCGGGAAGCAAGAAGAAACCCTAATTGATTGGTTAATAACCCTAGAAGACAAGTCGGCTCAAGTGAATGACTTGTATTAGGTTATTAGTCTCCAAGAGAAGAAGTCGGCTAAAGGAAATAATATATACTAAAGAATTAGTACCCTGAATGAGAATTCGGCCCAGGTAGTTTGCCAGATTTAGTATAAATACATGAGGCCAGTCTTCATTCTGGCAGGCATTCTCAGAACTGCAAAAGAAACACTTGTGTGCACTGTAGTTGGCCAGTTTGTGCGCAAGTTTGGAGGAGAGTTGTCGTTGCAGTTGTTGTAGCTAGAAGATTTTGGTTTCTGCTTGGACTATCTCTTGGTTATGGTTTGGACTCTTTGATTAGCTCTTGTTTGGTGCCCTATCCTTGGAAAAAGGTGCGCCACCCTTTGTTTGGCTATCTAGCCTAGGGTTTGCTTCCAGAATGGTTCTCTGTCAAGGTTAAGGTGCTTGGAGGGTGGCTTCAGCCCATGGTTGGGTGACAATAGTGATATTGTCTATGGTAAAACGAGCACATTCTACAGATTTGTTCTTCCTTTCTGCAACCCCATTCTGTTGGGGATTGTAGGGAGTTGTAAACTCCCTCTTAATCCATGTTTCTCTAAAGGAGTCCAACACCTCATTTGAGGTGTACTCACCTCCATTATCATATCTCAATATTTTAATATTTCTTCGAGATAAATTCTCAACCAAAGCCTTGAATTCTTGAAACTTACTGAATATTTCATCCTTCACTTTCAAGAAGTATATCCATGTCTTTTTTGAGTATTCATCTATGAAAATGACATAGTATACAAAATTTTCGAGGGAGGGCACCATCATCTGTCTGCATAAATTTGATGTATGATGTCCAATATCCCTTGGGATCTACTGTCACTGTTTGCAAAAAATTTCTTGGCATTCTTTCCAAGTGCACATTCTTTGCAAACCTCATCATGTTCTACCTGCATGTCTGGTAGACCTGTAACCATCTTTCTCAATACTGGTAGTGCTCTGTAGTTTAGGTGAGAAAGTCTCCAGTGCCATAGCTCATTATGGCTAACATCATTGTGTAAGGACTTGTTTTTTGTGTCCCTTCAATTTATATAGTCGCCCCCCTCAGACACCAATCACAGTCACTAAATCTATGTTTGAATTCTTGGGCCACAATAGAACTTGGCCATCCACAAATGCTACCCTAAAAACTTTATCTTCTAAAGAAAAAATGGAAAGAATATTCTTCTTCAAGCCTTGTACAAACAACACATATTTAATTGAAATAGGATTACCTAATTCAATTTGAAGTGAGGCTTCTCCTACTCCTTTGATTGCATTTCTAGAATCATCCCCAAGATCCACTTGAAGGGATAAGCTATTTTCTGTCAAGTTTGTAAGGGAACTTCTAAATCCAGTATCACTGCTTGGAAGCACCGCTATCCATGAGCCAAGTATCACTCCTTTGAGTGATAGTACCTGTGAGTGTTGAGACAAATACACATTCTTCGTCTTTTGATTCCTTTGTCTTCGTATCTGTTGCATGTTCATGATGCTTTCCTTTCTCCTTCTTATGAGTACATTGAAAGGAATAATGTCCCAGCTTCTGGAAATTGTAGCATCTGACGGTTGACGCATCCTTCTTGTAATGTGGTATTTTAGCTCTTTTCGGACTAGCTTCTCTTCTATTCTTCCTTTTATTCACACGGGCTTCAAAAGTTTGATTTTCATCATCATTTGTCTTTTGTGTTTTGGATATCAACCTAGACTCTTCTTGGGTACAGTCTGTCCACAACTTGTTGAATTTGGGAAACTTACTCCTTGGGAAAATCCCTTAAAAAAATGGGTCCCAAGAGGAGGGAAATCCATTGAGTGTAGTGGTCACAATCTATGCATCATCTACTGAGTCTCCAATAGCTACTAACTGGTCCTTAATATGCAATATTCTCATGAAAAAGTTGAGGACTATTTATGACTTGTTCATTGTCACGTTTCTGAGTTGATGCCTTAGAGTAAGCTTCTGGATGGTGTTCTTGCTTTCATAAATTCTTGTTAGAGAATGAAACATTTATTTTGGTGTCTTCAATTCTGATGCATTTGGTATCAGATGATCCTTAATCAAGTCTATCAAGATCCTTTTGGCCTTGACTTCATTCTTCCTGAACTTTGCTTTGGCTTCGTCTTCTTCTGGATCTGGAAGTACCTAGTTGACATGATCCAATAACTCATTCTCTTCTAGAATGAGGATTACCCTATGCTTCTAGGATATGAAGTTATCTGCTCCATCCAGTTTATCTTCAACTCTCATACTGGTACTTATTTTCGCTGGTAGAAACCCTAGATCTGAGAAATTTCAAATTTTTGGATTTCACCAAACTGCGACTTGAAGGTTGCAGGGGGTGCGCTAGGGTAGGGAGAACTTCCCAATGAATGAATTAATCCCAATGATCTTAGGATAGTGCTCAATGAGCTTGAAAAAGAGAGTTTGTTGTAGCGACAAGATCACTGCACCTGCAACGACAAGTTACTGTGGTAAATATGATTTTCCTTCTAGTGGTTAGACTATTCTGAAGGTAACTAGCTCTGATATCATGTTATATTTTATTCAATTTTACAGGGAAATTAGGTTTACCAGTATATTTAGATATTCTTTCACATTAGAATTTATATCATGTACTGAAAATAAGAGTAGCAGTAACAAGCATAAGAAGACATCCGAATTTATCCTGGGAATACCCCAAATGGGGGAAAAACCCAAACAACCTTTCTTAGAGAGATTTCGTCCAAAGAAGTCCAACGATGAACCATCAGATAAACCCTAGCACAATGGCTACCTAAATATACAACCAGAAATACCACCCCAACTAAAACAAAAACACCATACAAGAGTAGTGCACCTCTACTAAGGGTAGCGAATAAGAGAGAGTTACCACAAAAAATGAACAATACAAACCTTCTACTATTGCAGTTGTTGTGTCACCTTCCTCAGACTTGCACCTTCCTTTTTTGTGGATGAGAGAGTGTGAGTGAGTGTATCAAATGAGCCAAGGTGCCTTGTATTTATAGTCTTCTTTTCCTCCTTACTGGGTTGACTTCTCCTCTGGGATGGTGTCACTTCATTATTCTAGGCCGACTTCTCTTCTGGGGTATTTCCACATTTGTTCAATGGTTCTCTTGCTTCTAGAATATTCTTCTCATATAAGGAAGGTTTCCTAGGAGGAAAAGTACCTCTCGTAGCTACCAACCATCAACAAATAACATCTATTACATGTGAAAACCCCTAATACAAGATGCATTTCCTAGGACTCTAAGTTAGGAACATGTGATATAATGAATGTCATGGTAGGGAAAACGTGTTTTCATGTGTTGACCCTCATAGCCACATAGGATGATCTAGAGGTTTTCCCCTTTATCTTTCAAGAGATAGGGGTTATTAATTTATTCCACTTGTGTGCCTAGAGAGGGGGCACTTAGCATTGAGTTACCATTCCTTGAGCCTCTTTTTCTTACTACCCTTTTTTTGTCTTTTTGTCTTTTTTTTTTTAATTTGCTTGGTCCCATTTTTTTTTTCTCTTTTTGAACATGGGACTTGGGAAATTAGGATTTATTACAAGGTGGCATGACTCAAGCTTTATAATTTGACTTTTTTCTATGGCTTCTTCACCTTCAATCATTTTTATCTCTTTTAACTTTACTTCGGCCCTTTCATATGTGGGAAAATGACATGCTACACCTACTTAGGTCGCTAGTAGTACAACCTGACTCAAAAGGTGAAAACACTTATCTAAAGGAAAATTATGACCACACGTTGGTAAAACCAAGTAAAGGACAACAATTTAGAGTGTTATGAGTTATTATCATATTACACCAATGATCACCACGCTCATGACCATATAGAAAGAAATATCACCAAATGTGAGAAAGAGCATAATATATGATATCATCCAATAGATCAAGTGTCACCAAAAATAGACCACTGAAGCATTGGGTTCTCTCATGTGTACAAAATCATTGTCAACCCTTTGCATGCCAAATTCAACTAAATTGTGCATAATATATCCATTGACAAGTTGATATGAATCATGGAACTAGTTGTGGTAAGTCCACTATGTAAGATAGACCATCATGTAGCAGAACTTGTGAAATATATCCTCATCCATGTTTGAATGAGAAGTCTCATGTCATATGTGAACTAGAACATCATGTCATATGTGGTACCTATACTAGAAGCATGAGAATGTGATCACAATCTCCTTGTGCAAATATGAGGGGTAATAGAGTGGAAGGACAAAAGTGGGTTTGATGTTCGATTCTATGTGATAGTAAGAAGATTGAAGAGCTAGTATAATACTCAAGAAATGAGGATTGTTCTAAAACTAGAGGAAAAAGAGGTGGAACACCACCCTGTCCTCCGAGAATAAACATTATCCCAGTGTGCAATTGTAGTATTTGATCAAAATTTAAAAAATATCTCTTCTAGAGAGTGCAATTGTAAAAAAAACCCTAAGATAGAATCAAGAGCTAAACAAACCATTTCTTGTTGGAGTTTTTGCAAATTAGGTTCTCTAGGGTAATGGTACTTTTGTTTTGTGTTTGACTGTATTTATATTTTCATTAAGTAATCTATTCATTTCTCAATAGAATAAACAAAAATGTAGAAAATTAATTTCACATAAATTAATAGAGGTTGGCATTGGTGAATTGAGTTGACAATATGCTTATTGATTACATATCATATAGGTGTTATAGCCCAAGTCCGAGAACACATTGTGTACAACTTGGATGGTAAACCCTCGTAGTGAATACTAGAAGAGTGGAGAGACATTGTTATGAGTTATAAAAAGAAGTAGACAACAAAAAATAATGGGGATTTGTAATTGAGAAGAATATAAGGAAGAATTCAAAGTCATGATTGCTAGGCCGACACAAAGCCTTGTTATACTAATTGAAATGGTAACGCAATTTTTCATACTGAAGGGAAAGAGAGACATCTAGCAATATCTGAGCACAAAGAAGGAAGTGTTTATCAACACAAGAATGAGCAACTTGGAGACTTTGAGAATATTGACACTTTTCCTTTGTCTTATAACAATCCATTCAAGTTTTAAGCAAATCTTGTAATACCTTCATATGATGGTCAAGTTGATGCTAAAAAAATCAATTGTTGGTCAAACCAATTAGAGGTTTATTTCACCTTGTATTAGATATAGGAAGACCAAAACATTTCTTTATCCCATTTGAAAATGTTTGGGCATGCTTTGTTATGGTGGTAAAGTTATGTAGATGTCTATGCTAGGTAAGAATCTCGTGGTGACAAAATGGGATCACTTCAAGGAAATATTGAAATCATACTGCTATCCTATAGGATATAAGGAGGAACAACACATGAAATGGAAATATCTATAGCGAGAAAGTGACAAAATGTTCAAGCATACACTTATAAATTATGGAATCAAGCCATCATGTTGGGCATCTTAGTGGATAACCTGTGGAAATAATGACGTACCTTGGAGTTCATGTTTATCCATATATGATGACAATTGCAATGGTGAATGTGAAAAACATATATGAAGCAAGAAATAAGGCTCTCAAGCAAGATATCAAAAAGGGGAAACAAAAAAGTTAAGGGACCATAAAAGGCAAGAAAATTGTAGCCACAACCTAGACGGAAGAAGTGTTGCAAAATCTATGATGTGGAGTGACACAAAGATGAGAAGTGTTCTTCATATAGAATTGTGTCCAAAATCGTATAGGTCTAGGAAAGCATCCAAGACAATTACTAAGCTAGTAGAAACAATAGTAGGGAGCACCTTTGATGTGGATGATAAATTAGTCTGCACTATGCTACAACAACTAAGGGCAAGTGGAGATAGAAGTGAACTTTTATAGATCGATGTCCAAATGAAGAACATGAAGGTAAATTCTTTGCTTGATAGTGGTTGCCAAAGAAATTTGAATTCTGGAGCCCTAGTTGATGAAATTAATCTAAAGACATGAGTTGGGACAAACTAATGTTCATTAGGGTGGATACATTGAGAGAAATATACCATGAAGATCACCAAAAGATGTAAGATCAAGTTTTCTATAAATGTTGATTTTGATGATGAAGCAATTTGTGATGCAACATTGCTTAATGCATATGAAGTGATGGTTGGCATGGAATATATATGGGAGAAATACTCAAAACTCCAAGTGGCACTTTCAGAGAAAGAAAGAAGCCCAAAAGATTCTCCAGCTATGCAACATGTATGACAAAACTTATAAATGAAGAACCCAACACATTTGAAGAAGCAATTCAAAAGAAATAGTGGAAAGAAGCCATGACAGAAGAATAGCAGTCTATCATGAAAAATGACGCGTGGGAAATTGTGTCCAGACCTAAGGAAAAATCAATGGTAACTTCAAAATGGGTCTTCAAGATCAAACATCCAGTAGATGGAAGTGTAGATAAATACAAGACAAGGTTCGTGGCTAGATGGCTCTCCCAGAAGGATGGATAAGATTATGAAGAAACCTTTGCTCTTGTTGCCAGATACACTTCTATTAGAGCCATTATGTCCCTTGCTACTTCCATGGGATGGAGTTTACATCAGATGGATGTAAAGACAACTTTTCTCAATGGAGCAATTGAATAAGAAGTGTACATTGAACAACCTCAAGTATTTGAGGTGCATCCCAGAGACACTCATGTTTGTAGATTAAAGAAAGTCCTATATGGACTCAAGCAAGCTCCAAGAGCTTGGTATGCCAGAATTGACAATTACTTAATAAGCCTTGGTTTCTCTAAGAGTCATGCAGATCCAAATATCTACTACATGGTTGTGAACAATGCACCTATGATTCTACTATTGTATGTCGATGATTTATTCTTGACAGGTGCAAAGTCTCTCATCACCCAGTGTAAGAAGGAGTTAGTTTCTGAGTTCGATATGAAAGATATTGATCTCATGCATTATTACTTGGGACTATAAGTATTGCAAAATCATGGTGAAGTCTTCTTTGTACAAGGAAAGTATGCAATAAAGATCCTTCAGAAATTTGGAATGATGGATTACAAATCCATGGCCACTCCTAGGACCACAGACATAAGAAAATTAAGAGACTCAGATTCTGATCTAGTAGATCCGTCCCTGTATCAACAATTGATTGGGTCTTTGATGTATCTAGTGAATACTCGACCATATATTTTCTTTGTTGTAAACACTTTAATCCAGTTCCAGGTGGAACCTAGACATGAGCACTAGATAGTTGTAAAGCATATTCTAAGATATATTCGTGGGACGTTAAACTATGGTTTAAGATACACCTCAACCAATGATGTACAACTTCATGGATTCACAGATTTAGATTGGGCACAGAGTGCAGAAGACAAAAGGAGTACTTCAGGGATGTGTTTCATCTTAGGCTTTGTTATGATATCATGGGCCAAAAATAAACATAAGTCTGTCACACTCAACATTGCAGAAGAAGAATATATCGCAACATGTGAAGCATGTACCAAAGCAGTATGGTTGAGGAAGCTGATTTATGGACTATTTGATCAGGTACCAGATTTGACCATAATATAATGTGATAATCAAAGTTGTATGAAGCTATCGGAACACCCAATGTTTCATGACCGATCGAAACATATTGAGATCAAATACTAATTTATTCAGGATAAAGTCCAGGAAGGAGAAGTGAAACTTGAGTATATCTCCACAGATGAACGAGTATAAAATATTTTGACAAAGCCTCTGTCCAAAATAAAGTTTATGTACTTAAGGGACAATATGGGGCTCGTGGAGATAGCTCCCTTAGTTGAAAGGGAAGAGATGGATCATCAAGTTGGGAGGGAGCAATGATATGTTATTGATGCATGGGAAGTCATTTTCCAATTTGGAAAATAGTCCAGGTTGGGAAGTCACTTTCCAGTCTGGAAAGTGGTCCAAGATTTCCGATGGACAACCATTTTCTAGTTCAGAAAATGCTCCAGAATGGACAATCATTTTTCGTAAAAAATGGTCCAACAGATTTTTGATGTACCACAGTGATTCTCCTTATGGCTAGTGTGGGGGAATGGTCTAGGACAGTCATTCTCCTTGGCAGTCACTTTGATAAGTGGTCAAGAAAAATGGTCTACCTCTCCGGGTAGTCATTCTTTCGAAGTTCACAGTTGTGAGCAGTTTCGAAGAATGGTCCCATGAAGGAGGTTGGTGCAGGACAATCATTTCCGTAGGAAATCGTCCAGACAGTCATTCCCTAGGGAAGACTCACTCTCTCCAGGTTGCACTATGAATAGTGCCGAAAGAATGGCCCAGTTAGTTTGAATGGTTCAATATCAACAATCAAGGATAATCATTCCTTAGGGAAGACTTATTCTCTCTAGGTTTCACTGTGAATAGTGCCGGAAGAATGGCCCAATTAGGTTGAATGGTCCAACAATTAGGTACAATTATTCTTCTATGCTTGGGAAGAATAGTTCAGATATCCCATGGCTGATGTTTAACTTTCTGAGGACATATGCTCTTTCAAATCTCATAGATGTGAGTGGAATAATGGCCCAAATGACTCAGTTTGTATCATGATATTGTTTATGCAGGTTGATATCGGATGATATGATTGTTGTAGAGACTGTATGTGTCTGGATAGTAGTTGTATCCTACTATGGTGGATGTGATCCACTGGTAGTGATTGCGTCACTGATTAGTAGCATTATGCTACTAGGAGTGGTTGTGTACCACTGGATAGTAGTTGTATACTACTATGAATAGACACAATTGTGTTCTATTGGATGGCATTGTTCTGATTTCCATGGTGGCTATCTAGTTGGATAGTGATGATGGTGCTCGTGATTTGATCATGAGATAGCCTGTGTGTCTATGATGATGCTATCGATTGAATAGTCTATTTGTGCTCAAGACCATTGCCCTTAATACTTCCCTGGCTAGGAGGGAGTGTTGATAATTATGGTAGTTTTAGGAGGTATTAACCTCTACGTGTAACCTTTGACAAGACTAGAAGCAAGAGAAATCCTAAAATGTTGGATAATAACCCTAGAAGACAAGTCATCTCAAGAGAATAATTAATATTGAGTTATTAGCCTCCATGAAGAGAAGTCGGCCCAGTCAGGTGAGTTGGAGTAGTATAAATAGAGGGCGCTAGAGTTCATTTGGTCTCACTTACTCACAACTACATAAGGATAAGTGGTGTGCTTGACTGGTGGAGCACTGCAACTATTGCAGTAGTGACTTAATCTTGGGTTATGGTTTGGACTTTCTGTTTAGTATTTGGCTATTGCTTCTTGGTATTCTATCCTTGGAGAGAGGTATGCTTCCTTGGTTGACTATTGGTCTGCTTCTGGAATTATTTTATCTGTCAAGGTTAAAGGTGCTCGAGGTAGCCTGTGTGCCTATGGTTGGGTGACAATATTTCTATATTGTCTATGGTGAAAATGAGCACATCTCTTTTATTATAACAACCACCACATGGAGGCTTCATAAATAATGATAAATTGCCATGTAGAATTTAGAGAAGGGACCAAGAAGATTGTGCTCTGGGAGTTAGAACATGATTTTCCATGAAGGCCCTTGTAATTGATTTTTGGGTCACTTGGCCTTCCATGGGGAAATGCGCCATGAGAGGAAGGTAATAAGGGACACATTCAAAGGACAAAATGAGGTTTAGTGTTTGGTGATGTGCATTGATGAGAATATTGAAACACTAACATAATTCTTAGAAAATGAGGGTCATTCTAAGATTGGAGGATGAAGAGGCATAATACCAACCTATCCATAGGGAATGAAGACTATCCTAACATGGAATTTTCACAATGGAGTAAAACTTACATAAAATGTTTTTTTGGAGAGTGCAATATTGTTGATTGTAAAGAAAAAATCCATGAGATAGAATAAAGAGCCAAACCAACCCTTTCTTGCTAGAGTTTTACTACATTGCGTTTCTAGGGTAATCCTCTATGTATTATGTTTGTTTGTGTGTGTGTGTGTGTGATTGTGTTTATATTTGCATCAAGTAATATGCAATTAATTACACAATCAATGTAAAACAAAAATAGGAGTATCGAATTAATTATGCATAAATAAATAGAAGTCCATGCTGGTGAATCGAGTTGGCCATTGTTGATCGATTGCAACAAATTTTCAAATATATGGTGCATGGAGTTCATCGCATTGGGTTAGCACTAGTACCAATTGCTAACTAGTGAAAACTATCATGTTCAATGACATGGGGAATCCTTGTTTGTAATATACCTAAAAGTATATTACCCCACCTTTTGTTTGTAATTAACCTAAATATATAAATTGTACTTAACTATTAAAAGTAATTCAAAGGACATCATGTCCATGTGACGGGTTGCATCCCATTTACTCCGTGGTATATATAATTGGTGTCCATTTATCAATGTAAAATGTCAAGAAATAATATAAATATTTATTTAATTAATTTGGTTTGCTCCAAAGTGGTATCAGAGCGGTTTTTCTATGTGTCTCTGTGTGTGTGTTTCAGTTGTTATGCTGATTTGTGTTCAAGTTTATTTTTCCAATGGAATAAAAAAACAATATACAATAACTCCAAGTTGGTGGCCTACTCTTTATTCTCATAATAGAGAAAAAAGAAGAGGAGAAGAAAACAAAGAAATAGAAAAAACTTCTACAAATATTTTTTAGGCTTGTGGCCAAAAGTCTCTAATAGGAAAAAAAAGTGCACATAAATAAGTATAAGTCAAACAAATATTCCATACTTGTAATTGCCACATACATGGTAAGAAAACATAATTAAAAAGGAAAGTTTCCAAGTATATTTTAAAGTACATGTAGAAAAATATAAAAGAAAAGTCGAAAGAAAATTTCCAAGTGTTTTAAAGTACATGTGAAGAAGTATCACTTTTAAAGTACATGTGAAGAAGTATCAAGTCCATCAAAGATCCCATAGTAGATGAATTTTGGAAGGGGAGGGTAATAAACTTTTAGGTATATTACACGTTTTTTTCAATTTTTCTTTTTTCTTTTTTATTTTTTTATTTGGTATAGTTTGACACAACCAAACTCTAGCGGGGATACACCCTACATTGTGTTGATGATTGCAGATATGTGAGACATTCTCCAGCTTAAAAACCTAAGAGAAATCCTCTGAGATGGGTGTGTGGTTTCTATTTGAGATATAGCAGAAACGTAGAGATGGGCTCCTCCTTATAGGGAGTTGAGAAGAACTCTAGATGATTCTGCTGTGTAACGTGGTGAGAAAAGATATCTACAGAGTTGGATGTGCCTGTGGCTGAGCACAAGGTGAACGTGTGAAATCCCAAAGTGTTGGGTGCATCGTCCTGAGAACATAAATGAATATGATGTATTAGCCTCCTCTGAGAAGAAGAGTTGACGAGAAACTCTAGATGACTCTCCTGTGTAATGCAGTGGGAAAGAAGATTCGTTGAGTGGACGTGCCTGTGGACGAGCATAGGTGAATGTGATCCTAGTGGTTGAGCACTAGTTAATAAGTGGTTCTTCTATATAATGCAGTGAGCTAGAGATATGGACATCCCTATGGATGTGCCCCTAGTGAATGAGCACTAGTGGGTGTATAATATCCCTTGCTATATTTTTCAAGAGTCAGACCTGCCTGTAACCCTAATTGTAATGTAAAGAGTACAGGTCGGCCCCACCTTAATGTGATTAATAATAAATGTAAAAGATAATTAATATGGTTAATATTAATTATATTGTGAGCTATTGAGGTTGACCCTGTTGTGCCAATAGACACTTATGTTGACAGGTTCAGTCTAGTATAAGTAAAGGTAAATTCGCCATTGAGGAAACATATCTTTTGTGTGAGTTTGGAAATTTCAGCAAGTACACCTTCTTGGGAAAAGTGTGCACCTCTCTTGTGCACTAGTCTTCTAGTGTTTGAGAAACCTCTTGTGTGCTAGGTATTATTGGTGGTGAAGGTATTTTTCTTGAAGAATATAGAAAAATATTTGGCTGGGTTTTCTTCCGTTGTTGAGAAGGGTTTCCCAGGATACTTCTTGTGTTCTTGTGCATGGTGTTTCTTCTTGTGATCTTGGTTGCTGCAACATTGTTGTTTATGGTTAAGTCAAATGCTAAAATGGAATGAACTTCATTCTTAACCTTTCTCATTTAAAAATTAACATGGTATCAGAGCATAGGTCTTGAATAACCCATTTCTTAAGCTACGAGCTTTTACTAGTCATCCCCCCTCTTTTGTTGAACCGTACGAGCCTCCTAGGATTCCCAGAAAATTTTGTACGACCCTCCTAGGGTTCCCAAAAATTCCGTGAGTCCCTCTTCATTTGGGTGTTTCAGCCCCTAAAACTTGGACGTTGAGGAAATTTTTTGCATAGGAGAGTAAGACCTTATCCAACGCACCTCTAGAGAATCTCATAATGAAATTATGAGCATTTTGAAATTTTGGCCCTATGGTTTCTAGGGTTTTACTAATTTCTGCAGAAATTTCAGAATTAGGGTTTCTGCAACTCATTGAAGGAGCTCTTCAAATCACTAGTGTTATCTTATATTTCAAAGGATTATTGTTGGCAGTCATAAGTCAAACAAAACCTAAAAGTGCTAGCCTAACCTAGCCGTTAGGTTTTCTAGCCTAGTTGACAAGGGTTTGTGAAGAATAAAAAATTATGATGAACATACCTATGATGGAAGATAATCTTGATGGATCAAGCAACTTCAAGTTTATGGAAGACAAGACTTCAGAGGAAGACTTATTGTGGTTGATACAAAAAGGTGACACTGTGACTACCCTCTTCATGAAGATGTCAAAAGGACATAGATCAACCAGGTGCCATTGGAGAAATCATATCAGCACCCCCAGGTATGCACTTGTATATATTATTTGTATCATTGTCATGAGAGAAATTGCAAGAGGAAGGAACCTTCTTGCTAAAGTCATGGATCTGGAGGGATATCGGTGCATTCAGAAGAACAACACACTGGAAGTGAAGACCCGAGGTTTGATTCTTGTAATTGTCATTCCTTTAAACTATATTTCTAAAGTTTTCTACATTACAAGTAGGTGTTGTAGCTATGACAACAATCCTTAAATTGTTTTGATTCTAGAGATGTACTCATTATTCTCCTTTAGGAGATATTCTTGTTTTGGTTCCTCTTGTTTTTCTTGTTCTAGACAGGTTAAACAAACAAAGAAAAATGTTTATCCTTCAAAGGGAGCCACTTGACTTAGAGGGAGACAAAACTATTTGAGAAAGAGGAAGAATGGAACTATCATTGAGGAAAATAATGCAATAATGCATGATCAAAATCCTTCTATGATTCTATGGGCAGAAGCATGCATGACACAATATATGTTCAGAACAAGAGTCTTCACCAGACTTTGAAAAACATAACTCCCAAAGAAGCCTTCACTGGAGTGAATCTTGAGATTGAACACTTTAGGATATTTGGGTGCCCAGTGTATTTTCGTGTACCCAAAGAGAAGAAGTCCAAGCTATATACTTTAGGGAGAAAGTATACATTTATGGGATAACAATGAATCTTCGAAGACATTCCAGATCGACATCCCTAGTCAAAGACAAATTGAGACAAGAAGATATGTTTTCCTTGAAGAATATATAGGCTTTCAAAGATCCAAAGAATCTCATATGGAGATTGAAAATGAGACAATGCCTTCTCCCCCTTCAGCAGTTCAGAGGGAGACATACATTATTCTATCTGATCCAGTTGCTCCGGTTGATATGTTCAGAGATATTGCAGTAGGGCATAAAAGATCTTCCTAGGCTCACTCTGTAGGAGGTAGAGAAACATACAAGCCTCTCAAGGCACATCCCAAGAGAACAAAGATATTTTTCGAGCTACTCTTTAACCATGAGCCACATCATTGATTATGAGCCTTCTTGTCATAGAGAAGCAACAAGAGAACAATTATTTCAAGATGCCATAATAGAAGAATACTAGTATATATTAAAAGAATGATGTATAAGATATTGTTCAGAGACCAGAAGGGAAGTCTGTGATGACTTCCAAGTGGATCTATAAGATTAGGCATGCAACTGATAGAAGTGTCGAGAAATACAAAGAAACATCTATGGCTAGAGGTTTCTAAAAAATAGAGGGAGTTGTCTATGATGAGACACTTGATCTAGTAAACCTGATACACCTCCATCCGTACTATCATCCATGAGTTGGAAACTATATCATATGGATGGATTCTTGATGAGTTTGGGTTTCAGTAAGAGTGTTGCTAATCCAAACCTATATTATTACAGTGTTGGTGACGAGAGCCTGATTTTGATGACTTATTCAAAAAGCCTTGTTGTTGGATACAAGTAAGCTTTGAATTATGATTTCGAGATGAAGGATATGAGTATGATGCACCACTTCTTGGGAAAAGAAGTATGACAAAGGATCGATGATATTTTCCTAAGTCAAGGAAAACATATAGCGGGAATATTAAAAGAAGTTCAGTATGACAGAATGGAAAACCACTGTGATGGATTTGAAGAAAATGAATGATGATGATTCAAGATGAGATTGATCCACAAATGATTGGATCAATGATGTATCTGGTTAACACCAGACCTGATTCATGCTATGCAGTGAATGTGCTTAGTCAATCCATGAGTCAGTCGAGATAAAGTCACTGGATAGCAGTAAAGAATATATTGAGATATATACGAGGCACAGTTGGATATGGCCTGTGATATGCCTCCAGTGTGAACTTGAGTTTGCAAGATATGCTGATACAGATTGAGCAGAGAGTACAGTGGACTGAAAGAGAACATCTGGTTGTTGTCTTACCATAAAAGTTGTCATGGTTTCCTGATGCAGCAGGAAACAAAATCTCTATGGCCTTGGATACCAGAGAAGCAAAGTATGTATCATTGAGTGTGTGAAGTAATATGGCTTCACAAGATTCTGACAGACTTAATTGATCATGATATGGATCCTATGATGATAACTAGAACTGTGTGTAAATATCTTTGAGAACCCAGTGCTTCATGATTGATCAAAACATGTTGAGATAAAACATCATTATATTAGAGATATGATGTAGAGGAAAATAGTGCACATGTAGTGCCTTTCTACACATGAGAAGATTGCAGACGTCTTCACCAAACTAACTTGGTAAAGAATACCTCCCTAGTTGAGAGGGAGTGTTGATGAGTATAGCCAAGAAAAAATTCAAAGTACATCCGTGCGAGACTTGGCATGATGAAGAATGCCTCCCTAGCTGAGAGGGAGTGTTGATGATTGCAACTACATGAGACATTATCCAACTTACAAACCCGAGAGAAATCCCTTGAGAGGGGTGTGTGGTTCCTATCTGAGACAGAGAAGGAACATAGAGATGGCCTCATCCTTACAGAGAGTTGAGATGAACTCTAGATTATTCTCCTTTGTAACGCAATGAGAAAGGAGATCTGCAGATTTGGACGTGCCTGTGGCTGAGCACAAGGTGAACGTGTGAAAGCCCAAAGTGTTGGGTGCAGCGTCATGAGAACATAAATGAAGATGATGTATTAGCCTCCTCTAAGCAAAAGAGTTGACGAGAAACTCCATATGACTCTCCTGTGTAATGCAATGGGAAAGAAGATCTGTTGAGTGGACGTGCCTGTGGACGAGCACAAGTGAATGTGATCCTAGTGGTTGAGCACTAGTGAAGAAGTGGTTCTTCTGTGTAATGCAGTAAGCCAAATATATGGACATCCCTATGGATGTGCCCCTAGTGGATGAACACTAGTGGGTGTATAATATCCCTTGCTATATTGTTCAAGAGTCAGACTTGCCTGTAACCCTAATTGTAATGTAAAGGGTACAGGTCGGCCCCACCTTAATGTGATTAATAACAAATGTAAAAGATAATTAATATAGTTAATATTAATTATATTGTGATCTAGTGAGGTCGACCCTATTGTGCCAATAGACACTTCCGTTGAAAGGTTTAGTCAAGTATAAGTAAAGTTAAATTCCCCATTGAGGAAACATATCTTTTGTGTGAGTTTGGAAATTTCAGCAAATACACCTTCTTGGGAAAAGTGCACACCTCTCTTGGGTGCTAGTCTTCTAGGGTTTGAGCACCCTCTTGTGTGCTAGGTCTTATTAGTGGTGAAGGTCTTTCTCTTGAAGAATATAACAAAGGATTTGGATGGGTTTTCTTCCCTTGTTGAGAAGGGTTTCCCAGGATACTTCTTGTGTTCTTGTGCACGGTGTTTCTTCTTGTGATCTTGGTTGCTGCAACATTATTGTTTATGGTTAAGTCAAATGATAAAATGGAATGAAATTCATGCTTAACCTTGATCATTGAAAAATCAACACATTTCTTAGAAACAATTGGGATGTGTCCCCTATGATGGGGACATACTCAATTTGTTATGTGTTTTTTTTACTTTACAATAACTTTTTTTTCCAAGTTGCAAAGGTCAGGGAAAACCCTCGAGTACTTCCCCTCATTTCGAGGATGGTCCCAAGGTAAACCTTAGAATCTTCAAGGCAAAAGTCTAGTCAACAATAGGTCTTGAATCCATTACAATAATATACTCATTAAGAGATCAACATGTCACTTGCAGGAATTGAACTTGGGTGGGGAGGATAACAATCATTCCTCCCAACCACCTGAGCTAAACCCAATTGACAATTGACCCTATAATAAGATGTCTTAAATTTGTAGTCTATTTCATTGAACCAATATGTTATATGATATAATATGAGGATATAGATGACCCATGTTTAGGTGAAATATATGGCAACATTATCTTGTGAATATTAATACTATCATAGAGAAAAAAGATCCCAACTTAAATCCCCAATTAGAAGAAATATTGGAAGGCATCGAAACAAATTAAACACCTCTTTATATGGCATTGCATGCTTTGAATCCGAAATGATATGATATTGAACAGACAAAGAGGCTTCCTTTTAGTGACAGAGAGATCATGAAAGGATTTATGACACTAATGAAGATGATTTATGTTCAAAATTCAGAAGAAGCATCCCTTATCCCATTTCAAGTTGAAAAATTTTCACATTGGTGAGGAGTGTTTGTGAAAATTGAGGCTTTGCGTGATAGGACTCAATAGAATCCCTATTTGATTCATGGTGAGCATGCCCAAAAACTAAAAACATTTGATATATAGTTACTCTCAAGTAGCCACTTCCCCAAATCATGAGATGATTGAATTACTTAAAACTTTAATCATTGAGTGGAAACATTGATTGGGTTCTAAGAAGGTAGAAAATGTACTTTACATCCATAGCTCCCTTGACCTTCTTACTTGGAAAATCCTAGGGTACAAGGAAGGTCCTTCTAAAAATGAGACCAATCACCAAGAGATTGTTGAAGTTTGAGTAGATTCAGAAGATATTATTATTATATTCATATTGTATTTGACCAAGACAAAACCCTAAAGAATAATGTTATATTATATTTGTTAATTTGGCCCTATTGTGCCTTTGTAAAAGTCGTCCCTATTGTGCCTTGACAAGTCAAATGTAAATTAGAATGGGTAAAGTGGACTGGTCGGACCTGACCTAATTATGGGCAGTTCAACTTTTATTTATAATAGATTAGTCGCCTCACTTGAAGGACACACACAACAAGCTCTCTCACTCAAAAAAGTGCACAAGTATGAGAGAGTGATGCAACTAAAGATGAAGGGTGACACAACTACAGAGGAAGAGTGTTATGGTTAAGGTTTTTGGTTATCTGGTGAAGGACTATCTTGGTCTAGTGGTGCACTACTCTATTTTGGTTAGGGTTTATGATGGATATTTTGTTTTGGTGAGATATCTCTTGAGAGAGACATTGTACTTGTTGAAAAATATATATTGAAGAAGCTATGTTGGGTTGTATCCCCCACGAGGGTTTCCAAGGATAAATCTTGTGTATACTGTTGATGTCTTTATTTCATTGATCCTTATGCATGCAATTATTGTTTTAACATGGTATCAGAGCGGGCCTAAAAGAATACATTTGCACATTTTATAAGAGCTTGTCAGGGAAACTAATACCATAGAGATACTCTCCTAACCCTAGCACACCTCTCCCTGGGATTAGATTCTCATTTTGACGAAGTTTTGTAAAACTGCAACTAGTGTTGTAATTGCTACAACTGTTGCAACTTCCTGTAATTGCACAAAACCCTAGGAGGTGTTTTCAACTACTTTTTTAAGGATTCTAGTCAAAGTAATACCACCAAGGAACTTGCCTTAGGAAGGCACGCCTTTCCCTTAGAGCAGAATTCTAAAATTCACATTTTGGAAAATTAGGGTTTCCTCATAAACCCCAGTTCAAGACATCTTGACAACCACATATTTGAAGTTGTAAATATTCAACTTGGCATAGTACACTCTGGTAAGTACAAAACCCTTCTTTGAATTTTTTTTAATTTTCTTATTCTATTGTTCAAGCATAGGATGACTCCTAGCACCAATCTTGGTGAGAAGCTTGAAGGTGTCGATAACTTCCGAGCATGGAAGTACATAGTGATGATTGTTATAGCACATGTTGTAGGTTGGGAAAATCTCGACCCAACCACAAAAGAAAGTGCTACAACTAGGGAATCCTACACCCAATGTCACCTCGACGTAGGTCATGCACGTAAGGGTGACTAGGTCACTCTGGGGAGGCGATCTTGATGACCTTAGGGGAATGAGAAGGAGATAGATGAAGATGAAAGTGAAAACCCTAGAAGTCAAGTCTAAGCGGAGTGAGATGTGAGATGAGATTCCTTGTAAGCAAAGTAATTGTTGCCTCAAATATGTAGTACTTCAGATGATTGTACCTTTCCGAGACACAAAGAAAGACACCTTGCAATGTTATATGTTAGTATGGATCAGCAAGTTAAGCTTTTTGTCCCTAATTTGTAGCAGTAGATAATAGTTTATATCAGCAAATAAAACATCTAAATCAGCATGTAAAAGCATAATATTAACCAAAAATATTATCAATGAATTTGGCAATCAATCATGACTTAAATATAACACTTTGAGATTGAATAAAACAAGTTGTTATAAAGTGATTTTCTGCAGTAAATTATCAGCCTTATGGTTGTAGCATTCAATGGCATGCAATAGAAAAATTAACCATGGAAAAGGGCCAAGAACTAGCCTAAAAAGTGTGCCCTAGTTAGTAGACTAGGTGAGTAAAGTTAGGGAGATTTCCGAGGGTTAGTTTGTGAGATAAGAGAGAGTTATAAGCTAGTGTTATGCAGCCCTAATGTCTGTAGGTTAGTTTTTATAAAATCAAACAAAGTAGTGGGAGAAGAGGGATTCCTCAATGAGGCAAGAGAGCTCAAGGATCAAGGAACACTTCTCCAAAAGATAAACTTGAAACTAGCAAAATTCACTTTTCCCAAGGCAATGATTTTGTATCTTCAATGCAATGAAAAAATGACTAGTGCCTTTAAATATTGGGTTAAAGGATTCAAGTAAATGAACTATAGATGCTACCTCCTTGGGGGTGTAAACCCTCTTAATCCCCAAGGAAAGTATCTCTAGTTAGGGTTTGAAAATGAAGGGTGTAAATCCTCTTCCTCAAACAAAACCCTTGCAACATCAAGTAAACTTAAAGCAATAAATGATGAAGACTAGAGTGGGGGTGTAAATACTCTTACTTCTCACCTAGCTCCTACCACAAAAATCCTTGAATTGAAACAAATGATAGCATAAGAGAAAAAACCATACCAAATCAAGAAGATGCTAAGATAATCCACCATAAAAACTAGAAACAATTCATTCAAGGCTAGTGCCGCACTCGTCCATCAACCATTCACCAAAGATAGCCATAAATAAGTGCAAAAGAGACAAATATTCCAAGTGTAGTGAAAAATTCAGTCCAAGTCCTCTCACAAGAGGAGAGTTATATTAAAATGAGATCTTGTGATCTCTTATTTATACAAAATGTCACCAAGGTGACTTATCCACATATTTAGGGATAAACCACAAGACTAGGGGTAAAAAACCCTAATATTTCCCCTTTAACAAAGTAATATTAAACACTTCATTTAAAATTTCACTTTTGCACAAGTAAAACCCTAATTTACATGGACACCACCCCTTTAGGGGACGTTTTGGTACTAGGAGAAGGTCGTTGGTGGTGTAGGAGGGTAGTAAGGATTCCCAAAGCCACATGTCAAGTATCTAAATGTCTTCTTTCATGGTCAAAGAGTCAAACACCTCAAAATATTCAAGTGTCAATGCATATCACCTCACCACCATGCCCTAACCCCCCCAAACATGACGTCAAGCTCAAAAAGAGGGTGCTTTTCCCTTCATGGGCAAATCATTTGGCACATGAGGGGTGGGATAGGTCTTCCTCATCATCGTCTAGGTCTCCAGAGCTTCATCTCTATGATTTGACATGTGGACCCATGGCATCCAACTTGTGGGCTTGCAACCCCAAGGAATCCCAAGCTAGGCTTGTTCTTCCAAAATTGTCTACCAACTAGGTCCTGGAAAGATAAATAAGCATGCCCTCCAAGGATCTCAAGCCATAACACCATGATAAGTGAATCCAATCAATAAATGAGACACCTAATCATATGCATCAAATATCACTATATCAAACAATTAATTTCTCAAAGACACTATGCGACTTGTCAAGCTTGAATATGGGAGGGTTGACGAGGTGTCCTATTGGGTACATATTTCCCTAGGTCAAGGAGAGTTTCCAAGATATCACTCTCTAATCCATGTAACACAGGTGAGGTGGTTGGGGTCAAGACTCAATGGGCATAGGGATCATGACATACAAGAGGTAGTAGTGTCTCATTCATGGATGCCTTTGTAGAGGATATGTGGTACCTTCGTCCGCAATGCACTTTTTCCAAACCCATTATTTTCCATTTTTTTATTCTTTTATAATTTTAAGGAAAGTTTGAAGTTCACTTCCCTGGCGTGGTGTCCAGATAATAGCAATGTCACCCAAAAAGACCTAGTGGAAATGATAAGGTTGGCTTGTGATGAGACCCCCTTTCTCTCAACCATGTAACTGAGAGACATTACCCTGGATTGGTGATCAGATGATGGTAATGCCATACCACTAGATATTCATGGACATGATAGGTCGGATTGTGATGAGACCTCCTATCCTTCCACTAACCTTTTAATCATTTTAAATCATATTCATTGTGGATCCTCCTTTACTCAAAGATAATTTTTTCATTGTTTTCTTGGGTGATCCCTGGGCGAAGCATATAGAAGGTTCATACATAGCGTTTATATTTTACCCAATATCATTCCCTATGGGACTTCAACCCCTTCTTCCCATAGAATGAGGGACAACCTACTCTTGGGTCAATACACCCTAAAATCCCAAGAGATAAGGAAATAGGGGGAAATAATGATGGAAAATGGTAAGTATGGTAAAGAACGATACAATGGCTGTTCAAGGGAGTTCCCAATAGAAAACCCATCACCAAGAAAGACCACTTACTAGGGCACAATGTCAACCACCAAGGTGAAACAGGGAAAAAGGCATAATTTCCAAGCATATATCATGAAATATAGAGCAATCTAAGATACAACATACTCAAATGTCTTAAATATTGAAATGATTCTTACCATAATACTGAATTGTACTTCATGGAGCAAGGGCCACTTCCTTCGAGAGGCCAGCTGATGTAGTGGATGCCATATGGAAGTCTGTGACCATATGTGGTGGTGAGAGGGGTATCCAACTGTGAAAAATGGTATTGTTGGTCATGTAGTCTCTCGACACTCCATATCTGCAACCTGAGAGTCTCGAGACATAATCTCCTTAGTTATCCACAAAGTGGGGATAAAATTTGGCTCCTACTTGGACACATGTGCTCGCTGTAGAGTGCATGAGAACCACAACATCTCTTGGTAGACCTATGTCTGCCAAAAAATTAGACAAAGTGATCAGAGCATATAGGGTGGTGATATCACGCTTCATCCATATATATATAAATCCAAAATGAAAACTGAACTAGAAAAGAAAAATTTTGACATTTTTTCAAAAAATTCTAATCTAAGCACGAAATCAATATACAAGTAGAGAAAAATGAAAATGGAATGCATCTAAACTAGTATGATAAATCAAGATGCAAATGAAGGGGAAAGCAAGATGACTTACCTACTTACCTGGGGAATGGGCCCTGAATAAGTCATGTGACTTGGATGTAAGGTCAAAGAAGAGATCCATCCATTGGTAATGGCATATTCCTCCTGTCTAATGTTGTCAGATAGTACCTTTCTTTATCATACTTCTTCTTGATGATGTAAGGGACAAACCATGATTTGTTATCTCGTTGGTCATATCTAGGATTTCCCTTTATTTTTTCCGACATGAGTGCAATACTTCCTTGATTGAAATCGATGCAAGGTGTATTTTCAACGTATCAAGGCTCTGTGTGGACTGTCTCTTCGATGATTTCTTCATGTTTCTCATCTTATTTCTTCAAAATTTGGATAGACCTCAGCTCCTTCCCATGGTATTTTAAAAGTTTCTCTTTGTATTGATCTGTCCATGGAATAAGTGTGTTTATGGAGTCTTCCTTCATAAAGGGTAGCTCAGATGGATCATACTCAATGGTCTATGGAAGCACATCATAATTGCATTCATTGACATAATCAGGACCATCAAGATTCATCACATGTCTATCAACTTTCTCTCAATTGTATAATATCTTGAACAGTGCCATCTCCCATGGGAATGTGTGCATGGGTGAGATCCATGCTAAGGAAACCCCCAAGAGAAATAGACCAACTCCTAGATAAGAGCATCCCCCAAGCATTTGGAACGTCGATCACTACTATGTACATGAGAATGTTGATATGTGGAAAATAAATCAGGAAGACTTCAATGTCCTCACATACTCCGAGAACCTTGATCTTTTTGGAATCAATACCACACACATGTCCATAAGGTCAGGTTGTCTTCAAACTAAGTTGTTTCATCACCCTCATTGATATGAAATTTGTTGAGGCCCCTGAATCAAGCATGCAATTGTTCAAGCAGAGGCCATTTATGCCTAGTGAAAGATAGAAAGGAGGATTATTGTCCCGATCGAGATACATGGTGTTCAGGATGATGGGAGGATCTTCCTTCCCGGTTGGAACTTGCAAGACTTTCACAAATTCCTTTTTTACAGAATGGATCTTACACATCTCTATCACTATGACTGTCATATTCAGTTTTCCAAACATACTTGCAACATCTATATTTAACTAAATATCATCTGTAGGGTTTGGCTTAGGAAGAAAATCACATACTGGTGGTAGAGGTGGTGGAGCCACCTTCTCTATTGATGGAAGAGGAGTATCAGGCTATGACGGAGGGGATGAAGCTTTATTTCTTCTAGTGTAGGTCAAAATTTCCCTCCTCCTTAATTCCTTCTTCTTAACATTTGTCAATTTATTTAAGGTCCGAGGTCTCCCCTCTCTTTCTCCTCTTCTTCTGGCTTCATTGATCTGCTCTTGGGTAACTTGTTCCTCTTTGAAATTGCAAATCATATCAATGAAGTTTATATTGTTAGGATAATCTTTGTCTCATCGAGGGAACTCATATTCCCTGTGGGGTTCTTGGCACAAGAGGCACCAAGCTTCTACATCAACTGTCCCGACATGTTTAAAAGTATTAGGGGCCTTTTTCTCTTGTTGAGGTCTTGGTTTCCAACCGGTGGAATCTCTCTGATGTCTGGAAAATTGAGGTATGGGAGAATATTGATTTCTTTCCACTGTAGTCATATGGATCATAAGATGATTCTACACTTGAACAAACTGAGTATTCATTTGGTCTATCTTCCGAGTCAGGAGAGCAATCAGATCAGGAGCACTATTGTTGAAAACCTTTGTCTTTTCTTATGCTTTGGAATGAGGGTATTGAAAAGGTTCCACTTTTGAATCAAGGAGATTCTCTTTGATGTCGATATTGAAATATTTAGCTTCTACCATTGACATGGGATTTTTTTCTTTGAGAATGAATTGGAAATACCCTTCAAAAGAATTGACATAAAGGAGACAAATTGATGATGATGTGGGACATAAATGTTTTGGAATTTGATTGTACACCCGGTCAAATCCGGTAAAGAATTCATTTACTGTTTCATTCTCCTCTTTCTTTATCCGATTAAACTGAGTCCCAAGTGTCCCACCATCTTCCTTTTTCGACGATATGTTCTTGAATAAGTTGGAAAAAGCATCATAGGACGTGAGATGATTGTTAGGGAATCGTCTGAACTAATAAAGAGCTTATTCAGTCAATGATGAGGAAAATAACTCCATGGCCACATCTTCATTCTCAATACCTGCATTTCCATGTCGCCCATGACATAAATATGGTCCTCATCAGTTATCACATTGTTTCCTGAGAACTTTTGAAACCACTTGTTGAATTCTTTTGGAATTGTATTAGGGTATCCTTGGATATTGGCCATGTTAAGGGGTTTGTAGAGGTCTTTTTCCCAAGGGTGAGCCATTGGAGCAAGAGGAAGGGTATTATGGAAAAGGGTTTTAACAACAGGAGGCTTGATAGGAGGCCTTGTTTGGTAGACTTTAGAAGGCTTGAACCTCCCATGGAAAAAGGTTTGGGAAAGGAAGGGTACTGGGAAGGTGGAGTTGCCAGATGAGCTCATCAAGAAAAGTTGAAAGGGAACGTCCCTTGGGTGGGGTCGCCAGGAAAGCTAAGGGAAATAATTTGGGATAGCTTACTAAAGTGTCGTTAGGGTGCGAAGAAGATTCAAAATCTTCCTTAGAAACGAAGCCAAAATTTTATAGCAAATGTTGTAGGTTGGACAAAGCCCGACCCAACCACAAAAGAAAGTTCTACAACTAGGGAATCCTACATCCAATGTCACCTCGATGTAGGTCTCACACTTCAAGGGTGATTAGGTCACTCTAGGGAGGTGATCTCAGTGACCCTAGGGGAATGGGAAGGAGATAGATGATGATTAAAGTGAAACCCCTAGAAGTCAAGTCTAAGCGGAGTGAGATGTGAGAGGATATGCCTTGTAATCCAAGTAATTGTTGCCTCAAATATGTAGTGCTTCTTCGGATTATTGTACCTGCCCGAGACACAAAAGAAGACACCTTGCAATGTTATATTTTAGTATGGATCAACAAGTTAAGCTTATTGTACCTAATTTTCAATAGTAGATAATAGTTTATATCAACAAATAAAACATCTAAATCAACATGTAAAAGCATAAGATTAACCAACAATATTATCAATGAATTTGGAAATCAATAGAGAGTTAAATATAACACTTTGAGATTGAATAAATCAAGTTGTTATAAAGTGATTTTATGAAATTAATTATCATCCTTATGGCTGTAGCATTCAATGGCATGCAGCAGAAAAATTAACCATGGAAAAGTTCTAAGAACTAGCCTAAAACGTGCACCCTAGTTAGTAGACTAGGTGAGTGAAGTTAGGGAGATTTCCTAGGGTTAGTTTGTGAGATAAGAGAGAGTTATCAGATAGGGTTATGTAGCCCTAATGGATGTAGGTTAGTTTTTATAACATCAAACAAAGTAGTGGGAGAAGAGGGATGCCTCAATGAGGCAATAGAGCTCAAGGCTCAAGGAACACTTCTCCAAAAGATAAACTTGAAACTAGCAAAATTCACTTTTTCCAAGGCAACAATTTTATATCTCCAATGAAAACTAGAGATGCTACCTCTTTGGGGGTGTAAACCCTCTTACTCCCCAAGGAAGGTATCTCTAGTTAGGGTTTGAAAATGAGGGGTGTAAATCCTCTTACTTCCTCAAACAAAACCTTTGCAACATGAAGTAAAATTCAAGAAATAAATGATGAAGACTAGAGTGGGGTTGTAAATACTCTTACTTCCCACCTATCTCCTAGCACAAAAATCCTTTACTTGAAACAAATGATCGCATAAGAATAAAAACCATACCAAATCAAGAAGATGCTAAGATAATCCACCATAAAAGATAGAGACAATTCATCCAAGGCTAGCGCCTCACTCCTCCATCAACCATTCACCAAATATAGCCATAAACAAGTGCACAAGAGACAAATATGCCAATTGTAGTGAAAATTTCAGTCCAAGTCCTTTCACAAGAGGGAGAGTTATATTAAAATGAGATCTTATGATCTCTTATTTATACAAAATGTCACCAAGGTGACTTGTCCACATATTTAGGGGTAAACCACAAGACTATGGGTCAACAACCTTAATATTTCCCCCTTAACAAATCAAAATTAAACAATTCATTTAAAATTTCATTTTTTCACAAGTAAAACCCTAATTTACATGGACGTCACCCCATTAGGGGAAATTTTGGCACTAGGAGAAGGTCATTGGTGATGTATGAGGGTAGTAAGGCTTCCCAAAGCCACATGTCAAGTATCCAAATGTCTTCCTTCATGTTCAAAGCTTTAAACGCCTCAAAACTTCCAAGTGCCAATGCATATTACCTCACCACCATGCCCTAACCCCCCAAACATGACGTCAAGCTCAAAAAGAGGGTGTTTTTCCCTTCCTGGGTAAATCGTTTGGCACATGAGGGGTGGGATAGGTCTTCTTCATCATCATATAGGTCTCTAAAGCTTCATCTCTATGATCTGGCATGTGGACCCATGGCATCCAACCTATGGGCTTGCAACCCCAAGGAAGCCCAATATAGGATTTTTCTTCCAAAACCTTCCACCAACTAGGTCATGCAAAGACAAATAAGCATGCCCTCCAAGGATCTTAAGTCATAACACTATGATAAGTGAATCCAATAAATAAATGAGCCACCTAATCATGTGCATCAAAGATCACTATATCAAACAATTAATTGCTCAAAGACACTATGCAACTTGTCAAGCTTGAATATGGGAGGGTTGACAAGGTGTCCTATTGGATAGATCTTGCCCTAGGTCAAGGAGAGTTTCCAATAAATCCCTCTCTAAGCCATGTAAAGTGGGTGTTGTGGTTGGGTTCAAGACTTAATGGGAATAGGGATCATGACATACAAGAGGTCGTAGTGTCTCATTCAAGGGTGCTTTTGTAGAGGGTATGTGGTACCTTCATTCGCAATGCACTTTTTCCAAGCCCATTATTTGTGATTCTCTTATTGTTTTATAATTTTAAGAAAAGGTTGAAGGCCACTTCCCTGGCATGGTGTCCAGATAATGGAAATGCCACCCACAAACACCTAGTGGAAATGAGAATGTTGGCTCGTGATGAGACCCCATTTCTCTCAGCTATGTAACTGAGAGTCATTACCCTGGCTTGGTGACTAGATGGTGGTAATGTCATACCACTAGATATTCATGGACATGATAGGTCGGCTCGTGATGAGACCTCCTATCCTTCAACTAACCTTTTAAGCATTTTTAATCATATTCATTGTGGGTCCCTCTTTACTCAAAGATAAGTGTTTAATTGCTTTCTTAGGTGATCCCTGGGTGAAGCATCTAGAAGGTTCATACATAGGATTTTATCTTTTACCCAATATCAATCCCTCTAGGCCTTCAGCCCCTTCTTCCCATAGAATGAGGGAAAACCTCTTTTTGGGTCAATACACCCTAAAATCCAAAGAGATAAGGAAATGGGGGGAAATAATGATGGAAAATGGTAAGTATGTTTGGGAACGGTACTATGTCTCTTCGAGGGAGTTCCCAGTAGAAAACCCATCCCCAAGGAAGACCACTTACTAGGGAACAATGTCAACCACCAAGGTGAAATAGGGAAAAAGCATAATGTCTAAACATATATCATGGAATCTAGAGAAATATAAGATACAACATACTCAAATGGATTAAATAATGAAATGATGCTTACCATAATATTGTCTTGTACCTCATGGAGCAAGGCCCAATTTCTTCTAGAAGCCAATTGATGTGGTGGATTCCATATGGAAATATGTGACCATCTGTGGTAGTGAGAGGGGTCTCCAACCGTGCAAACGAGTATTGTTGGTCATGTAGTCTCTTGGAACTCCATATCTTTAACCTGAGGGCTTGGAGACATAATCTCCGTAGTTATCCACAAAATGGTTATAACAATGCTCATTCTAGAAGAGAATGATCTAGAATATTTTGTAAAAGAAGTTACAAAACCCGATGGAGATGAGGCCAAAGTATAGAAAGAACCTAGTGAAGGCGAAGAGAATCATTATTGATTCTCAAGGTTCATTTGGTCCCCCATGTCTCATCATTGACAACTCCCAAGAAAATGTTTGATCGCTTATCCCGATTGTATGAAGGAAATAATATCAACCAGAAGATGACCTTGAGGATACAACTCAAGAATGTGAAGATGCAGAGTTCATAAACTATCCAATCATACTTCATAAGAGTGTTTCAAATCAAAGAAAAACTTGAAGCTATTGGAGAAACAATCAAAGAATCTGAGTTGGTTATGATTGCATTGAATGGTCTCCCCAGATTATGGGAATCATTCATTCAAGGTATATGTTCAAGAAGAAGGCTAACAAAATTTAGCAAACTATGGGATGATTGTACTCAGGAAGAAGCTAGATTGGCAACAAGAGAAGATAAACTAGGTGATGAAGAAAATCAATCCCTAGCAACACATAGCATAAAAAAAAAGAGAAAGAAGGAAGCTCACTCACACAAGAAACCTCTTGGATTACAAAAGACTCACAAGTTTAAGAAGGATTTCTCAAATTACAGATGCTTCATTTTTCAGAAGATGGGACACATTTCCATAAACTGCCCCAACTCCAAAGGTTAGGTCAGAAAAGGAAAGTATAAAAGACATCATGCTCATGCCACAGAAGATGATGAACATGATCATGAGAAAACCAAAGAAGAAGACGCAAGTGAAGAATATGTTTTGATCTCATCTCTTACAAGTACAATCACTCATGGAAGTGACACATGGCTTATTGATAATGGTGCTTCTAAGAACATGACTGGTTATAGGAATCTCTTTATATCTAGTTCAGAAATATTCACCTCACAAGTTGAAGCTAGGTGATGACTATCAGTATCCCATTAACGGAATAAGAGAAACATCCTACAAGTTAGAATTTGGTAAACCTATGAATATGAAGGATGTGTTGTATGTACCTTGTTTGAAGAAGAATCTCCTTTGTATCTCAACTTTAGATGAGAAAGGGTTCAAATTTTCCTTCATTGATGGTGAAGTCCTCATGTGGCCTAAAGGAAAATCTATTGATGATGTTGTAGTGATTGGGGTCCAAGAAGGAGGCTTATATAAGTTAAAAGTACATTATGTTTTAGCTTTAGTACACAGTACAATTACTCCAAGTGAACTATGGCATAGGAGGTTTTCTCATATACATTACAAATCCCTACTGATTGTGAGAAAGATGGTGATAGGTTTGCCAGAAATCCAAGTGGACCATGAAGGAATATGCAAGGGATGCGCACAAGGAAAGAATGTGAAGAAACCATTTCCAAGCAGTGATAGAAAAACTAAGGGAGTCTTGGACATTATACATTTAGACGTGTGTGGACCGATGTCAGCCACTTCACTTATCATGGATATATACTATGTTTCATTTATTGATTATTTCTCACGTAAAACTTGGATTTACTTTTTGAATGCTAAAAATGAAGTTTTCAACAAGTTCAAAGAGTTCAAGGCACTTGTTGAAAACTTGTATGAAAAGAAGGTAAATATTTTGAGATCAGATAATGTAGGTGAATTCACTTTAGATGAATTCAAGACATTTTGTAAGGAAGTTGGGATTAAGAGGGAACTCTCTACTCCCTACAATCCTCAACAAAATGGTGGGGCAGAAAGAAACAACCGTACAATCATGGAAGCAGTGAAGGCCATGATTCATGGTCAATATTTACCAATGCATCTGTGGAAAGAGGAAGCCATGATCGTTGTATATGTGCAGAACATAACTCCCCACAGATTAGTTGGGAACAAGACACCAGAAGAAATGTTTACATGTGAAAATCCATAGGTTAGCCACCTAAGGATATTTGATTTTCTAGTATATGTGCATGTCCCTAAGGAGAAGAGATCGAAGTTGGACCCTTTGGGTAAGAAGGGTATATTTGTTGGATATAGTGAGACATTGAATGCATACAAATTTTACATCCCTGGTCACCATTATATTAAGACTAGTAGAAATGTCACTTTCGATGAGGATACAACTTTTAGTAGATCGAGACAACATCATTTAGATGAGGTTCATGATGAGGAGTGTGAATCTCCCAAAGTTACAGATACAAATGTAGGTGATTATGTTGCACTAGAATATCATGATATGGTAGAACCACAAAGACCTACATATTCATCTCGAGATATGAATACCAAGAAGAGAATACCAGCTTGGGCTCGGGAAATAATTCAAGATGCAGAGAAGTATGGTGCTCCAAATGGACCCTTAAGAGAAATAAAGAGGCCACAACCTTACTCTAGCTAAGTGGCATTGCTAAGTGACATTATTGATGTCAAGCCTACCAATTATGAAGAGGTTGGAAACAGGAAAGAATGGAAGGATGCCATGGTTGAAGAGTATCAATCCATTGTAAAGAATGATGTTTGGGATGTGGTTCCAAGGCCGAAAGAGAAGAAAGTTGTAAGTTCCAAGTGTATTTACAAGACAAAGCATTCAACAGATGGAAGTATCGAGAAGTACAAGGTAATATTCGTGGCACGTGGTTTCTCCCAGAAAGAAGGAATAGATTATGAGGAGACATTTGCTCCTGTGGATAGATACACTTTGATTAGAGCTATACTTGTAATAGTTGTATTAAAGGTACACTGTATGGATGTGAAGACAACCTTTATAAATGGTGTAATAAAAGAGGAAGTGTATGTGGAGCAACCACAAGGTTTTGAGACACATGACATTCAAACACATGTGTGCATATTGAAGAAATCCTTTTACGGGTTAAAGAAAGCACCCAAAGCATGGTATGGTAGAATTGACAACTTCTTGATGAACTTGTGCTTTACCAAGAGTAAAGTAGATTCCAACATGTACTTCAAGGTTGTGGATGGTGAACTAGTGATACTATTGTTATATGTGGATGAACTGCTTCTAACAGGAGACGATAAGCTCATCGTTGGGAGTAAGAGGAATCTTGTTGTAGAGTTCAAGATGAAAGACCTAGGCATGATGCATTACTTATTAGGTCTAGAAGTATGGCAGAGACCAAGTGATATTTTCCTTAACCAAGGAAAATATGATGTTGATATTCTGAAGAGATTCATAATGATGGATTGCAATGCCATTCCTACATCGATGGTGACAAATCTAAAGTTGTTGAGCGATAAATATTTAGAGACAGTGGATGCCACCATGTATAGAAAAATGATTGTTTCGTTGATGTACTTAATGAACACGAGGACATATATATGTTTTGAAGTGAACATATTGAGTCAGTTTATGGTTGATCCTAGAAGTATTCACTTGGTTGCAACAAAACATGTGATGATGTACCTAAAGGGTACAATTGATTATGGACTCAGATATGCTTCAGATCATGAGATAAGCCTACAAGGATTTACTAATTCAGATTGGGTCGATAGTGTTGTAGACCAGAAGAGTACATCTGGATGTTGCTTCATTATGGGATCAACTATGATCTCATGGTTCATTAGGAAGCAGACTAGCGTGGCACTTAATGCAACTGAAGAAAAGTATATAGAAGCTTGTTCAGCTAGCAACGAAGCAGTGTGGCTTCGAAAGTTTCTTGCAGGATTGTTTGATCTTGAGTTAGGGGCGACTTGTATCTGGTGTGACAACCAAAGTTGTGTGAAGTTGATAGAGAACCCAATGTTCCATGAAAACTCCAAGAACACCGAGATCAGGTACAATTATATCAGAGATATGGTACATAGGAGAGAAGTGAAGCTCCAATATGTCTCTACAGATGAGCAGATAGCTGACATGTTGACCAAGCCTCTATCGAGAGTGAAGTTTGTGTACTTCATAGACAATCTTGGTGTGGTCTAGAAAGACGTCCCTAGTAAGAGGGTGTGATGAGTTACAATTGATATCCTTGGAAACAACTTTAGCATGTGGTAGAAGCAACGAGTGGTCATTGACAGGCATGTAACTCGTACTTGAGTGATAAATCCTGGTACACATATGGATACTCCATTGAAAAAGTCTCGTACGTCAAGTTACTGCTACTCCAATGATAAATCCCGGTACACTTATGGATACTCCAGTGAAAAATTATGGTATGTCGAGTTACTTCTAGTCCAGTGATAAATCCTGGTACGTATATGGCTACTTCAGTGAAAAATTCTGGTACATCAAGTTGTTTCTACTCCAATGATAAATCGTGGTACGCAAATTGCTACTCTAGTGAATAAGCCTGGTATGCAAATTTATTTACTATGGCACCATTTAACATGACCTCACACAAGGTCAGTAGATGCCATGCCTTCAGGGTTGGTTAGTTACACAGATTTTTAGCTGGTGGGCCAACCTATATGGTTGGAGGTGTTTCCTAGCCTTGGGCTAGATGGGTAGTGTGTGCAGACTACATCACCTAATCCTCGTGATTAGATGTCTGGTCATTGTGGACCAGTTTCCTGGTGTGCCAACTAGAGGTTACTAGTTCATTGTGGAACTAGATGCCATATTCTGTGTGAGTTGGAAAGTGAAATCCCCATGATTACATAAATCCCATATGGATGATGAGACCCTATATGTTGTTGTGGTTACAAAACTTCTTCAATATAGATTCGTGGAACTTCAACAAGTCAATGGTCAAGTGTACAGAAGAGTAGAAACAATCGTGATGTTCATGCCAGAAGAATACCTTCCTTGCTAAGAGGGACTGTTGAAGTTTGAGTAGCTTCGAAATATATTACTATTATATTCATGTTGTATTTGACCAAGACAAAACCCTAAAGAATCATTTTATATTTTATTTTTTAAGTTGGCCCTATTGTGCCCTTGTAAAATTCGTCCCTATTGTGGCTTTGTAAAATTCATCCTTATTGTGCCTTGACAAGTCAAATGTAGATTCGAAGGGTAAAGTGGACAGGTCGGCCTTGACCTAATTTTGAACAGTTCAACTTGTATTTATAAGAGGCTAGGCGCCTCACTTGAAGGACAACTCTCTCACTCAGAAAGGTGCTCAAGTCTGAGAGAGTGACATAGCTACAAAGGAAGGGTGACATAGCTATAGAGGAAGAGTGTTATGGTTAAGGGTTTTGGTTATATGGTGAAGGACTATCTTGGTATAGTGGTGTGCTACTCTATTCTAGTTAGGGTTTCTGGTGGATCTTCTGTTTTGGTGAGATCTCTCTTGAGAGAGACATTGTACTTGTTGAAGAATCTATATTGAAGAAGATTTGTTGGGTTTCCTCCCCCATGAGTGTTTCCCAAGATAAATCTTGTGTATACTGTGGATGTCTTTCTTTCAGTGATCTGTATGCATGCATTTATTGTTTTAATAGACTAAATTTAAATAATACTATACACACTTAACTACTTAAGAATAGTTTTAACAGAGATACTATATGTCTGACAATGAGATCCAATTTTATATCCTTGTAGAGTTTCTTACAGTTGCAAACCCAGGAGATGAACCACAACTCAAGAGTGATAAAAATCTATAGAGCATATTGGTTGAGAATATAGAGGATTCAGAGCAAGAAGACCAATCAAATTATGACATTATTGATTAGTGATCAATCACCAATGATTTATCTCATGAATCAATATCATTGACCATGTTTTGTAATTATTTATAAATATTTAATTATGCRTAGAGCATAGAAATTTGAATCTTTGAATCCAAAATTTCGAACATTACATCATGAATTTCAAATTGGAAATGTGATTATAACAACGATTATCACATTTAATATTATTTCACATATTGATTTGTYGATGGAGTCTAACTTAGGTGGTTAAGATGAGAGGTTGTTCTCCTCCCCACCAAGGGTCAAATATCGCTTGTGAAATTCTTTCCCCTAGTTCAYTGATTCTCTCTACAACAAGTTGTATCATGTGGATGAGMCTGGGTTTGATATTTGGACAAATTTGWTATATTAGATCCACCTTATTCATAATCCCTTAGCCAATAATTGATCCCACAAGTCCGTGGGTGAAATTCCTGTCATTGATCGGAAGCATTAAAAACAAATTGAACTTTTTACATTTSTTGTTGATGTTTTTTACATTTCTAAGTTCTTAGTACTTTGTTTTTCTATTTATAATTTCACACAAACACACACACATGTTGATCCATTTTCATGTATCATCTTTGTATTCCAATTTTAACTATGTATAAAACCCTCCCTTTATTTCCATTTCATAGTCCACCATGTTCCCTAAAATTTTCATTATCCATAGTGTGTTGGGAAAATTGTTCATATGTTAACATTTTTATGCCTTATATGGTGCAAATATTCCTCACACAATGCGGAGATTCTTCATTTCGAATGTTTTCTTTGCGTTCTGCACAAACCCTTTTCTCCACACACTTCTTATTCCACACAAGACAACACTTAGAATAATTTCAACATTTTCTCTTGTGCGGAGAGCCCAACACATCCCTTTCCTTTGCACTTCCTCCACCTCCATTTTTCAACCCATGTGCCTCAAATGGTACACCCTTTATAACTTCCCATACTTAGCCACTTTTTCATACTTCATGCTCACTCTATGCTTAGTCGATTTTCAAACATCCATTATGTTGAGAATTGTGCATTAATGCATGTAGAATCAAATCACAGTACACAAAGTTTAATTTGGAAACCCTTGTGGGAGAAAACCACACAAACTTATATCTATAAATGTTTGTAGGCACCAACCTAATAGAGACACCAATCTCTTTAGTTGAGTACCGAACCAACGAGATATTATGTAGGCATCAATCTATTGGAGACACCAATCTCCTTAGCTAAGCACCAACTCAGTAAGACCTGTATAGGCACCAATCTAAGATATTCATACATAGAGTACTTCTAACTTAACCTACATGCTTCATACTTCATGCTTCATACTTCATGCATTGTTTCAAACCCTAGTCAGATTTGGCCTTCATTCCCTATCAAACCTCATAACATCATTCCTAGAATATAATTCCAGACTGCAACATCACAATATCAAAGCATCACACTTTGCAACATCACATACTTTATTCCTTCATAGTGCACCCTTGAAACTCTAAGAAAACTCCTCTTATGCACCTTTATACCCCAAGAATACTCCCCATCTCCTCTAATGCAACTCAGATCTCTTCTACACACTTTTACTTTCTCTTTTTTCTTGGATGTTCTTCAAATGTGCACATCTATCTTGTATTTTTATAGTGTTTTTGCGTTCACTTATGGGGCCGACTTGTAAAATTGGTTGGGCTGACCTGTACTTTCTGGCTAGGTTGAACTGACCGAATATTTCATATCTTCTTATTCCTATATATTTAGAGGAAGTTCCATATACCATTGGAAAGGACTTAGAATACAAATTTTAACCATATATCCTATGCTCCCATTTGAGATAGGTCTCAAAGTAAAAAGGCATTCAAAGATAGGGTATGCAAACTAAGTATAAAAAACACAAAAACAATATTTCCAACAATTTCTATCTTGTAATATTTATATTGGACATTTGTAGTCTTCCCTTGTCTTTGACATCAATGACAACAAAATTTCCAACAAAATTTACCTCTGCATAACTTTCTTCTCTGCACAACCATACTTTTGCACATCTTAACCTTTGTAAGATTGATCTCTCTACCTCCTACTCCATACTTAGTGAAATTCTCGTTAGACCACTATTACGTTGATGGTTTGGTAGTTGTGGGAGGTATTAAGCTCCACGTGTAAACTATGACTTATAATAGAATATTATGGAAGCAAGTGAACTATTAAACAAATGTGTGGAAACCCTAGAAGAAAAGTCGGCCTAGCAGAATAAATAATATTAGAATATTATCTTCCAAAAATATAAGTAGGCTCCACAGGAAAAATATAAACAAAAAATATAATTACCAGAAAGTCAGGTCGGCCCAGCTAAAAAAGTCATTGTACAGATTAATATAAATAGAGGACGTTTTAGCTCATTTGTACACCCAGTTAGTGTGCAAGTCTTGTGGAGAGATGCAGTTGCAGCTACAAATGCAGCTGCAAGGAGGAATAAGGGTGCATGGTCATATCTTGGTCTTGGTCTCTCTTGGTGATATTCTTGGTGATTTTTTTGGTGATATTCTTGGTGATTTTATTGTTGATTTTCTTGGTGATATTCTTGGTGATTTTCTTGGTGATATTCTTGGTGATATTCTTGCTAAGTATGGCACAAGTTTGAGAGAGAGAGAGAGAGAGTAATGAAGTTGCAGTTGTTGTAGTTGTGTATTGTACTTGTTCTATGGATATCGAGACTCTCTCTCTTGTGCACTACCCTTGGAGAAGGAGCGCTCTACTTGTCTTGAGTTTTTGTTGCAGTTAGAAACTAGGGTTTATCTGTTGGTTCTGGAGTAGGCTTGCAAGAATTATTCTAAGTAAAGGTTAGTGTGATCGGGGGTGGCATATGTGAATTTCTATGGTTGGGTGACAATGATGTGACATTGTCTATGGTCAAACGAGCATAACAAAATTTCAACATGGTTTCAGAGCCAGTTTCCTTCGTAAAACTCTAAACATTGGAAGGAAGATCCTCAATTTCCCCCATTACCAAGCTCATTGAGCACTTACTAAACTCACTAAGAAGATCACCTAAGTAGTGTTGAAATATTGTAACTGCAAAGAGTATTCTTATTATTATTGATATGTTATTCATAGGATCAATCCCCATTGTGTATTTATCATGTCGGTTATTGTAATAGGACCAAATCCCCTTTTGCGGATTGGTCAACAGACAATTATAATAGGCAGAATAAGAAGCGGCCCCAATAGTTAATAAGGAGACCCAGAAATATAATAAAGGTGGGTTTACCCACCCAGTTGGAGAAGTCAGCCTGGCCAGTGAAGAGACACTTCACACGTGCCAGACTTGTATAAATAAAGGAGGCTAGCGCCTCACTTGGACATAACTCACTTGCTCAGTTTGAGAGACAAGTTTTGATTTGTTACCGACAAAGGAGAGAGAGAGTGGCACATATCTTAGGAGAGGACTTTCTGTTTTAGCATAGAGATCTCTTGGCATTGTATTGGCTATCTATATTAAAGAAGTTTTGCTGGGGTTTCTTCCCCTAGAGGGTTTCCTAGGATAAATGTTGTGTCTCTTGTGATTGTGTATTTCTCAGTGATCTTGGATTATGCTATTGTTATCTAATGAAATGAAAACATCTATAATAATGGCTTAAAAATTCACATGGTATCAGAGCCAAGCTGAAGGAAGCACATTTCACAAGAGGAAAAACGTCACTGTTGCAGTACCTGCAAATTAGGGTTTTTCAAAAGTGAATCTTTTCAGCCCTAAAACTATCTAGAAAGTTGTGCCCTCCCCTAAGGATCAATTTGGCATCATTAGCGCACCTTTTCAGTGGTTGGATATCCCAGAAAGTGAAACCCTAGTTTCACAAAGTACCAGAAAGTACCAGAAAACCAGTACTAGAAGTACCAGAAGTACCAGAGTACCAGAGGTACCAAAAGCACTAGTCCAGAAATCCGCAGGTCAGATTTGAAGGGGAAAAAGTTGGATTTTCTCAAATCCAAACACACCAGGCATCTCGCCTCAACCAAGCGCATCTCTTGGTAAGTTCAAATTTTGATTTTGAGCACTTTCATTTTTCGGTCATTTTCCTGCTCCAGGTAAAGATGTTTGCAAGAATTAAGCTTGTTGACAAGTTAGAAGGAGTGGAAAAATTCCGTGCTTGGAAGTATAGGATTGGACCCATTCTTGAAGAGAATGATCTAGCAAGATTCGTCAAGGAAGAATTACCGAAACCCGAAGATGCTACAGAAAAGGAAAAGCATCAAAAGGACACAATAAGGGCCAAAATAATCATTGCAGATTCAATCAAGGACCATATGATTCCTTATGTGTCATCTAAGAAGACCCCAAAAGAAATGTTTGATGCCTTGACCAGACTATATGAAGGGAAGAACATAAACCAAAAGATGAATCTCAGAACCCAACTGAAGAATACAAGGATGCAGAAAGGAGAAATGATTTAGGAATATTTCTTCAGAATCTCAGAATTCAAAGAACAACTAGAAGCTATTGGAGATACCATAGACGAAGACAAACTTATAATGATGACCCTAAATGGTCTCACAAGACCTTGGGATGCCTTCATCCAGACGATATGTGCCAGAAAGGAGAAACTGAAGTTCGACAGCCTATGGGAAGAATACATCCAAGAAGAAACAAGAGTACCAAATCGGGAAGCATTACTAGCAAGGGAGGATGATCAAGCCCTAGCTACTCACACCAAAGGAGGAAGGAAGAAACCCTACTTCCAGAAGGAGACTCATAAAGAGCCTCAACAATCAAATAAATTCAATCATAAAGAATCTCATCCAAGGAGATTTCAGAAGAAAGGACAACGAAAGGAAAGAGACTACTCATCTGTACAATGCTATCATTGTGACAAGATGGGACACATTGCAAATTTTTGTCCAACTAGATGAGAAGAATACAAGAGAAAGAAAAAGAGGCTTCATGCCCATGTAGTTGAAGACGAAGAGCCACCCGCAAATATGATGAGAGAATAGATCAAAGACCATGTGTTGATCTCAACCCTCTAAGGATCTGTAACACCTGGAGAAGACTCTTGGCTCATTGATAGTGGTGCATCCAAGCACATGACGGGACAAAGAAATATTCTCTCTTGTATCTTGGAGAATAATTTTTCTCAGAAAGTGACACTTGGTGATGATTATTAGTATCCCATCAAGGGAGTGGGAGAATCAAACCATAAACTAAATTAAGGGAATTCACTAAAAATGAAGGACGTACTATATGTACGAGGATTGAAGAAGAACCTACTCTCCATTTTAGCTTTAGAGAAGAAAGGCTTCAGAGTTGCCTTTATAGATAGAGAAGTTCTTATGTGGGATAAGGGAGAAACTTTAAATCAAGCAATCGTCATTGGCAATGAAGAAAATGGCTTGTATAAATTAAAGGGTCACTCAAAGGCTACTATGACCCATGCCATTGAAAACTCATGTGAACTTTGGCATAGAAGACTAGCCCACATCAACTACAAGGCGCTACCATACATATGCAAGGTGGTCACAGGTTTACCAGAACTCAAAGGTGATCATAAAGGCATATGCAATGGATGTGCACAAGGGAAGAATATCAAGAACCCTTTTCCGAAGAGAGACAATAAGATAGAAGGAGTCCTAGAACTCATTCATTCATATGTGTATGGCCCAATGCCATCATCCTCCATTAGCGGGTATGTATACTATGTATCATTCATTGATGATTACTCTCGTAAAACCTGGATATATTTCTTGAAGACTAAAGATGAAGTGTTCAGTAAGTTCAAGGAATTCAAAGCCTTGATAGAGAACCTTTCTGAAAGAAAGATCAAGATACTCAAGTTAGATAATGGAGGAGAATATACCTCAAAAGAGTTTATGAACTTCTGCAAAGATGTTGGAATCAATAGGGAACTCACTACTCCCTATAATCTCCAACAAAATGGTGTAGCTGAACGGAAGAACAAAACAATACTGGAAGCTGTGAAGACTATGATCCATGATCAAGATCTTCCTGTGTGCTTATGGGCAGAAGTAGAAATGGCAGTTGTTTATGTGCATAATCGACTATCCCATAGTGCACTTGGGCTCAAGACACTGGAAGAGATGTTCACCGGAAAGAAGCCAGAGGTAAGCCATCTTAAAATATTTGGTTGTCCAGTGTTTATTCATATACCTAAAGAAAAGAGAAACAAGCTGGACCCTTCAGGAAAGAAGGGAATATTTGTGGGATGCTGTGAGGTCTCCAAGGCCTTTAGGATCTATATACTAGGTCAACATCACATTGAGATCAGCAAGGATGTGACCTTTGATGAAGATGAAGTGCTCAATAAATCTAAAATATTCCAGCTTGAAGAGGTATATGAAGAGGAACCCGTAATCCCCCATACTACAATGGGGGAGGTTCCTAGAGATGTAGAACCAGAAAGGGAAGTCGTAACTTCCCCTAATGAGGAACTTCTAGAAGACCATGATATAGTAGAAGTACAAGAACCTCCTCAAATGATGATCCTCCATAAAAGAAAGTCATCTTGGGATAGAGAGCTTATTCAAGATGGAGAGAAGTACGGTGTTCCCCAAGGAACCACGAGACATGTGAAAAGACCAAAGCCATTATCTAGTTATACGACTTTGATGTGTGACCTCCTAGAAGAGGAGCCTACCTATTTTGAAGAAGCCATTCAAAGGAAAGAATGGGCAGATGCCATGATAGAGGAATACCAATCCATAATGAAGAACGAAGTATGGGAAATAGTTCCCATACCGAAGAATAAAGATGTGGTATCCTCCAGATGGATCTTCAAATTAAAACATGCTACTGATGGAAGTATTGAGAAGTATAAAGAAATATTTGTCGCTCGTGGCTTTTCCCAGAAGGAAGGCATTGACTATGAAGAGACATTCGCTCCTGTGGCCAGATACACTTCGATCAGGACCATCATAGCTCTTGTAGCTAAGATGAAGTGGAAGCTGCACCAGATGTACATGAAGACAACTTTCCTAAATGGTGTCATCGAAGAGGAAGTGTATATAGAGCAACCTCAAGGATTTGAGGTTGAAGACAAGAAGTCTCATGTCTGCATATTTAAGAAAGCCTTATACGGATTAAAGAAAGCTCCTAGAGCTTGGTATGGCCGTATAGACAGTTTCTTGACGAGCTTAGGCTTTACCAAGAGTAAAGAAGACTCAAATCTCTACTTCAAAATTATGGATAATGAGCCAGTAATCTTACTGCTATATGTGGATGACTTATTCTTAACTGGAGAACAAAATCTCATCGCTGAATGTAAAAAGAGACTTGCCTCGGAATTTGAAATGAAAGACCTTGGCCTAATGCATTACTTCTTAGGTCTTGAGGTATGGCAGAGTCTTGAGAAGATCTTCCTTAACCAAGGGAAGTACATGGTCGAAATCTTAAAGAGATTCGATATGCTGGAATGCAAGCCCATGAATACACCCATGGAAGAGAAGATGAAGTTGTTGGTCGACATGTCGTCAGAATTGATTGATGCCACACTGTATAGATAGATTATTGGATCGTTGATGTACCTGACGAACACCAGACCATACATTTGTTTTGTTGTGAACACCTTGAGTCAGTTTCTGGTAGAACTCAAAAGTGTTCACCTAGTGGTTGCAAAACATGTGATCAAGTACCTCATAGGTACAATAGATTATGGTCTCAGCTATGATGGAGATCATGATTTCACATTGAGTGGATATACTGATGTAGATTGGGTAGGAAGTGTTTCTGGCAGGAAAATCACTTCAAGATGTTGTTTCAGTTTGGGATCAGCTATGATCTCGTGGTAGAGTAGGAAGCAATCTAGTATTGCTCTCAGCACAACAGAAGTAGAATACATTGTTGCATGTTCTACTAGCTACGAAGCTATATGGCTTTGAAAGTTGTTGACCAACCTATTTGATTTGGAGATGAGAGCAACAGTGATTCTATGTGACAACTAGAGCTTCATAAAGATGACAGAGAATCCTGTATTCCACGACAGGTCGAAGCACATAGAGATTCGCTATCATTACATCCGCGACATGGTACAGAGAGGAGCCTTGAAGCTCCAGTACATTACCATAGATGAACAGGTTGCTGACGTGTTGAACAAGCCTCTATCTCGTGTAAAGTTTGAGTACTTCCGAGATAAGCTTGGCATAGTCCGAAAGGACCTTCCTCAAAAGGGGGAGTAGATGTGATGTTCCTTGCTTCTGACCTAGCTGTTAGACATAAAGCAAGATGTGATGATGTTCCTTGCTTCTGACCTAGCTGTCAGACGTAAAGCAAGATGTGATGATGTTCCTTGCTTCTAACCTAGCCGTCAGATGTAAAGCAAGATGTGATGATGTTCCTTGCTTCTGACCTAGTTGTCATATGTAAAGCAAGATGTGATGTGTTCCTTGCTTCTGACCCAGCTGTCAGACGTAAAGCAAGATGTGATGTGTTCCTTGCTTCTGACCTAGTTGTCATACGTAAAGCAAGATGAGATGTTCCTTGCTTCTGACCGAGTTGTCAGACGTAAAGTAAGATGAGATATTCCTTGCTTCTGACCGAGTTGTCAGACGTAAAGCAAGATGATATGTTCCTTGCTTCTGACCGAGTTTTCAGACGTAAAGCAAGATGAGATGTTCCTTGCTTCTGACCCAGTTGTCAAATGTAAAGCAAGATGAGATGTTCCTTGCTTCTGACCCAGTGTCAGAAGTAAAGCAAGATTAGATGTTCCTTGATTCTGACCGAGTTGTTAGACGTAAAGCAAGATGATATGATGATACTAGCACTGAGCTTCCGGCTGGATAGCTATGGCGTAAAGCCAATCTAGTATCATGCTTCCAAACTGATGGTTGCGACGTAAAGCAGGACAAGTATCTTGCTTCCAGCTTGAGTGCTGTGATGTAAAGCAAGACGATGAGATGAGACAAGCATTGAGCTTCCATCTTGACAGCTGTGACGTAAAGCTAGTCGTGTATTATGATGAGACAGCCTTGTGCTGTGATGATGATGATGTATTAGTTTTTATAATAATACATATTGATGCAGATGATGATGGCATTCCTTTGAGAATGATGATGCTGCTGATGAAGAAAAATTTCGATGATTTATAGATACGCCAACCAAGATGATATTGATGATGTTGTCCTGCCATTTGATGCTATTGATGATGCTGTCCTCTATCTCTTGCATGATGCCGCTGAAGAATACCCTTCTTGTTAAGGGGGAGTGTTGAAATATTGTAACTGAAAAGAGTATTCTTATTATTATTGATATATTATTCATAGGATCAATCCCCATTGTGGATTGATCATGTCAGTTATTGTAATAGGACCAAATCCCATTTTGCGGATTGGTCAACAGACAATTATTATAGGCAGAATAAGAAGTCGGCCCCAACAGTTAATAAGGAGACTCGGAAATATAATAAAGGTGGGTTTACCCACCCAATTGGAGAAGTCGGCCCTGCCAGTGAAGAGACACTTCACACGTGCCAGACTTGTATAAATAAAGGAGGCTAGCACCTCACTTGGACATAACTCACTTGCTCAGTTTGAGAGACAAGTTCTGATTTGTTACCGACAAAGGAGAGAGAGAGTGGTGCATATATTCGGAGAGGACTTTCTATTTTAGCATAGAGATCTCTTGGCATTGTATTGGCTATCTATATTAAGGAAGTTTTGTTGGGTTTTCTTCCCCTAGAGGGTTTCCCAGGATAAATGATGTGTCTCTTGTGATTGTGTATTTCTCAGTGATCTTGGATTATGCTATTGTTATCTAATGAAATGAAAACATCTATAATAATGGATTAAACATTAACAAGTAGGGCACATCTATTCCTCGGATCAGATCTCAAATTTATGAAGTTGAGATATTAGGGTTTCCTCATAAAAAACCTAGGTTTGCAGTTCCAGTTCCTTCATGCCAGTTCCTTCATGCCAGTTGCAGTGCCATTTGCAACACCAGTTGCATTGCCAACACCAATTGCAGTACCATTTTCAGTAGAGTTTATGTGAAACGTTGGGCCTAATCTTTGGTTGTTCTAGTGTGCCTTAACCTAACACATCTTCAGTTATCTTTAGATTGCAAGCTGGAGCACTTTGAAGTTTTAGGGTTCGTCATTGTTTGTTGTTGCTATTGGATGGTGCCACTATTTGTTGCTGCATGTCACTGCTGTAGGAGGTATGTACTTATATATGTTTAAACTGTATCACTATTTTGAGTGTGAGTGCAGGAAAGTGGATCTCTATTCCAAGAAACAATCATAGATCCAAAGGGATCTCATATCCAACACATTCAGAGGAACAACACACTTCAAGTTTGATTGTTTTCATATGCCTCTAGTTGTTATGACATTATTTTGACCTTATGAACGTCTAGTTGTATTTTGATCTATTGAAGTTATGATTATCATAATAACCTTTGTTCAAATTTAAAGTTAGAAACTAACTTTAGTCAAAGTATTAGATTGATTAAGGTTGAGACTTTAGAGTTTATTTGCACTATATTCTCTAACTCAATTTTTTGTCTAGAAAGCATATTGTCTTAAGTACAAGGGACATGTTGAAGAGAGTACTTGTCATCTTGAGTGAAGGGGACTCAGAATAAAATCAACAACACTCGTTCTTGAAGATAAGACTCTAGGTTTCAGGTTTGATTAAATTAATAAGTTTTCAATTTGCACATATCAAGTTTGATAATTGCCACATTACTAGTTGTGACAACAATCCTTGAAAGGTTCTATTACTGCAAAATATAATGAATACTTGGCAGGATTTGAGTACTATTGATAAAAATGCTTGCAAGATGAACTAACATCTCCTCTAAGAGATACTTCTTGTTTTGCTTCTAGGAAGGTCACCTTGGTAACAAACTAACTTTTGTTCAAATTTAAAGTTAGAAACTAACTTTAGTCAAAGTATTAGATTGATTAAGGTTGAGACTTTAGAGTTTATTTGCACTATATTCTCTAACTCAATTTTTTTTCTAGAAAGCATATTGTCTTAAGTACAGGGAACATGTTGAAGAGAGTTCTTGTCATCTTGAGTGAAGGGGACTCAGAATAAAATCAACAACACTCTTTCTTGAAGATAAGACTCTAGGTTTCAGGTTTGATTAAATTAATAAGCTTTCAATTTGCACATATCAAGTTTGATAATTGCCACATTACTAGTTGTGACAACAATCCTTGAAAGGTTCTATTACTGCAAAATATAATGAATACTTGGCAAGATTTGAGTACTATTGATATAAATACTTGCAAGATGAACTAACATCTCCTCTAAGAGATACTTCTTGTTTTTCTTCTAGGAAGGTCACCTTGGTAATAATATGATGATTACCATGAGATTTTTATTTTATTATTATTATTATTATTCTTGTTGACATAGATATGTTCTTATGCAAATGCTATTATACTTTTTGTTCTTGTTTTCTTGTTCTGGTAAGGTTACCATGGAGGAATGATTGATCAAAACACTAGAAGAGTGTTGTTCCTATTTCTTATTATTGTATTTTTATTTTGGTTCTTGTTCTAGGAAGGTCACAAGTAATAACTCTGAGAAGGAGCTACTATGATTATTGTTCTCGTACTTATTATTATTATTATAAGAGTATTATTCTTGTTTACTATTTTTCCCTTTGTTGTCCTTGTTCCAGGCATGTCACATGTGATAACTTTGAGGGAAGCTATAGTGACGGTTGTAGGGGAAAACATATTAGATGGTCTCTAGTTTGAGACATGGAGTGGACTATCAAGATAAGAAGTTGTATACACGATCGTATACACCCATGTACCAAATAAGAAGAAGATGAAGAAGGGTACTTTTGTGAGTTACATAGTATCTCATATGGAGATTGATTTTAAGGAGAAAAAGGCTCCAAACATGACCGAACAAATCCCTCTAGTGCAGTTGATCACTCTTTAGATCACCAGGAAGAGTTTGTAGAGCTAGAAGGGCCTACCCATAATTATTGCAGTAACCAAGAAGAGACCAACATGGTCCCATGAAACTTTGCAGGATGCAACATTAATGAGCCATATCATGAGGAGAAAATGGATCCAAATATTATACAAATTCATAGGGATTCAAGCTTCAGAGGGAGAATGGAGACTCATATACTTTCAAATTTCGATGGAAGAGAGAGACATCTTCTGGAACTGATAGACATATTCCATGGGTTGAGAAGGATATATAGATGCTTTGGAGGCTTTGAAGATATATGAGATCTTATGGGAAGATCCCCTTTCTTCAGTAAATTTTGCTACAGTGATCGAGGAGGAAGCCAGTCGAAAGTATTGGGATACACATCTTTTCCTTGGTTCAGAGACCATAACAGAAGTAAGTGATGACTTCCAAGTTGATCTAAAAGATAAATAATGTTGCAGATAAATACCCTAGAGATGTACAAAGCCTGATTTGTGTCCATAGGATTCTCCTAGCAAGAGGGAGAAGACTATGAAAATACACTTTCTCCAGTATAATTCTATCGATGAACAAGTAACAGATATGTTAACCAAGCCTCTATCAGGGACAAGCTTGGAGTGGTCCAAATGTTTTTTCTCCAGTAGTGAGAAGTGATGTGTTCCCCAGTAGAGGGAAGTGATGAGATCCTTAGTAGTGGGAGAAACTCCAACATGGGTTGGTACTCCAACACAAACTGGTATGAAACCCATGACAGGTTGGTACTCCAACGCATGTTGTTATGCTACCCCAACGTAGGTTGGTACTCCAACACAGGCTGGTATGCTACCCCAACACAGGTTGGTACTCCAATGGAGGTTGGTATGCTACCCCAACATAGGTTTGTACTCCAACACATGCTGGTATGCTACCCCAACGCAAGGTGGTACTCCAACGCAGGTTGGTATGCTACCACAATGCAGGTTGGTATGCTACCCCAACAGAGGTTGGTATGCTACTCCAACGCAGGCTGGTATATTACCCTAGCGCAAGTTGCTATGCTACTCAAATGAAGGCTGGTACGCTAATCTAGTGAAAGTGCATAAATTCCTATGACATATAGATCCATGATTGACAACAGGACAATGACCGAAGTGTACAGAAGCGCAGAAGCAATGATGATGATCGTGCCAATAGGAATACCTTCCTCGTTAAGAGGGAGTGTTAAATTTTTTAGTCATATTTTGTGTGAGTTGATGAGTTACTAGTTCTGTATGAACTAGATTCCAACCTGCAATGTTGGAAATGATTCCCAGTTAGAGTGTCGATCAGTAGCATCAGAGGTTACTAGTTGGAGGGTCAACCAATAGTGTTGGAGGTGTTTTCTAGCTACATGGATAATGTGCGGCTATGATGGTGATACTTGTTACATGATCTATTTGATCATATGATAGCCTGTGTGGCTATGGTGATGTTGCCTATAGACTAGTCTGCAAGACCATATGAGTCTTTCCCATGACATGTGAGATGGATGGATGTGTCTGAGACCACTACATGAAGAACATCTTAGTTAATACCTCCCTAGCTAAGAGGGAGTTTTGATGTTTTGGTAGTTGCGTGAGGTATTAAACTCCACTTATAACCTATGACTTAGAATAGAATATTCTGGAAGCAAGTGAACCATTAAACGAATGTGTGGAAACCCTAGAAGACAAGTTAGACTAGAAGAATAAATAATATCAGAATATTATCTTCCATAAATATAAGTATACTCCACAGGAAAAAGATAAACAAAAAATATGATTATTAGAAAGTCAGGTCGGCCCAGCGAGAAAAGTCACTAGACAAATTAATATAAATAGAGAACGTTTTAGCTCATTTGTACACCTAGTTAGAGCACAAGTCTTGTGGAGAGCTGCAGTTGCAACTGCAAGGAGGAATAAGGGCACATGGTCATATCTTGGTCTTGGTCTCTCTCTTGGTGATTTTTTTGGTGATATTCTTGGTTATTTTCTTGGTGATATTCTTGGTGATATTCTTGCTAAGTATGACACAAGTTTGAGAGAGAGAGTAGTGCAGTTACAACTACTGCAGTTGCGTATGGTACTTTTTCTGTGGATATGGAGACTCTCTCTCTTGTGTTCTACCCTTGGAAAAGGAGCACTCTACTTGTCTTGAGTTTTTTTTTGTAGTTAGCAACTAGGGTTTATCTGTTGGTTATGGAGTAGGCTTGCCATAATTATTCTAAATAAATGTTAGTGTGCTCGGGGGTGGCATATGTGAATGCATATGGTTGGGTGACAATTATGTGACATTGTCTATGGTTAAACAAGCATACCAAAATTTCAACATATTCATCATTCACATTTTTCGAGGTCATATATGTTCATTGATGAGTGCCCAATTCTCACGGGAAAAGATGATGATTTGTGGTAAATGAGGATTAATTAACTCATTTTTCCATAAGATCACCTTCTTTTCAAAAATAACTTCCATTTATGGTTGCATATATCCATAAGGAAATTGTACGTGATTAAGGGATGAATTATTAAATATTGTTCATGAGATTATATTTTTATTGAGCTCTACAATTCATAAGTAATACTTGTCACATATACCAAAGTGTATTGGAAAAAGTAGAAAATATGACAACTAGAAGAAGGAAGGAGTCTTTCTGTGGAGACACTATCAACTCTCTTGCATGACAAAATAAGGATTTTCATTGGTTAGTTGCATATCAATGATATACAAGGCTCACTCTTGAATAGAAAATTGATAGAACATTTTGGATGGCCTTCCTAGTAAAGGTTGGTTGCATGCCATAAGTTTTTGACTTCAAGGAGCTTGTTTCCTTCTGTGCACGTAGATTCGAATCAAAGAGAAGGATGATTTGGGTTGCTAATGAAGAAAAGAATCAATGAACTAGAGGATTCCTTAAGTCCTAGAACTCTATTTGCAAAACCATTGTCTATCATTGTTCCAGACCTAGTGCTTTAGGACACACTAGGCACATCAACTCAAGTAAGTAAAGAAACCAAGTTGTTAAGTGAGATAAGAATGTATGTCGTAGATAACATTAATAAGCAACTCAATATTATTTCAAAGGAATTATGTGTAGGCATTTTTGTATCATGGGTGAAAGGCTCCATGTGCATAAGAGTTCTCAAAGTTGTGATCTTGGATGCAAGTGGCCTTGAAATCATGTCTACCAACTTATTAATATTGCCCTTCTTATATGTGATAATTAGATGAAATTGTTGTAAACACCCCACCCACTTGTAGTGTCTAGTTTGTTGAATATTATTCTATCCCTACAAATACTGTGGTGGTTGGTGATAAGAGTGGATGATGATATCCTTGCCCATCAAATAGTGCTTCCACTTCTTAATAGCTTGAACCAGAGCGTAGAGTTTCTTGTCATATGTAGGGTAGTTTATGACTTCTCCATGAAACATTTCAAAATGATAACAGATTGGCTTACCTCCCTACATCAAGACCACTCCCATAACATATCCACTTGCATATGTCTCTACCTTGACAGTATTTTCGAATTTGGGCACTGCAAGAACTAATTGTTGACTGATCTTTCAGTTCAACCCTTCAAAAGCTTTCAAGAAACAATTGCATCACATGCTCCACTTGCCTCTTAGGTGGTAATCCCTTAGGATCCTCAAACACTTCTCCATATTCCTACAAAATATCCTTAAAATGACATTTTTTCTCTTTAGTACATCCCTCCAAAGATGCCTTTACTATTACCGATGGGAAATCAATACTAATTTAAGGAACTTGTCACAATGGATTTCTTCTTTTGTGGAATATTTACAAAAATATTTATAAGATGAATTCTTCTATAAAAATGCTTTAAATCACCTTTGTTTCTCGAGTATCAAGCTTGAGCGATTTAAATAGAAAACAACATGATTTTCCCTCTAATCATAGAATAAAATAAGTAAAGGCTAGTTAGATGGAGAGAATACAAGTGTTGTGTTAATTTTGAATTGTAAAAGGAATGATGACAAAATAAGTGATGCATTTCTCAAATAACTTGAAATAGCCAAAGAACTTGAGGGACCCTGATTAATAAAATAGTCCATGCTAATAACCAAGGAGAAATTAGAGGTAGAGTTGAACATAATCAAAGTTTCATGGGGTAGTGAGTTTGACAACCTCACTAACTTTCTGGAGGAGGAGATTAAAAAATGGTTAGTTAGCTTTGTTAATAGTAATGAATACCATCTAGCATTGGTTCAATAGTTTCACTCTTGAGTAACCAATAAGGCAGAGAATTTGTTAAAACAAATAACCAATCTTGAGTAACCAGGCACCATAAAAGTTTGAGTTATATATATAAAGAGAAGGAGAGAGGGATCCATCCATCATTCCACTTTCATTTTGTGAGTACACTCATTTTCAAAGAATTTACCTTATTTCATCCCAATCTTTCATCATCCAACTTCATAGGTTTATTGTTTACTTATAAATTTTATCCCCAATTGCATTTATTTTCTTCTTCCAGGTTACCTCTGCTCTATATGGTACATCAAAGCCCATCCTATTCCACTTGGAAAAACACATTACTTTTATCATTTAAGTATCAAGAGTACTATGTTATTTTGTAGGCCAACATTCTATTCGAACTTGAACATCAATTTGTAATATTTTTTACTCTCACAGAGAGATATTTCAGGTGTTCATTGCTTTTGTGATTTCTAACTTTTATATAAGCATGAGATATCGAGTGTGTTTCTCCTATGCATCTTGTGATACTAAATTAATGAAATCATTTAAAGATCTTTGATTTTTGGACCACCAATCTATTTTCTGTCTTTTGATTCTTGCTTCGAATTTTTTTCCTCATTACTAAAATGATTGGATTTGATTGAATGGATGTAGTTATTATGTATATTTTAAGTGAGATTATTATTTTAATATTATTATTTATTTTCTATCATTTTAGTTATTTTACTACCTAATCCACTCATAGGTGTAGATTATATGAATGTTTAAACTTATTTATTGAATAAGTATATTAAAAATATGAGTGATATAGAGGAGTACCACCTCTATAAAATTGTAGACAGGATATTAAATAGCTTCTTTAAGAATACCCAAGGAGGTTTACACTTTTCCCTAACAGGAAAAGTAATCAATAATGCACAAGTGAAGCACCCTCCCCCATACAATCCCTAATTCTAAGATCTCAAATTATCACACTTGTACTTTTTTATACACCTACCCACACTATTACTCTCTTCATCTCTTTATCCTTTATCTATATCTATATCTTCCTCTCTTTTACCATGATATGTAAGAGACACACTAATTGTTCCACATCCACTATGATCTATTTCTTTCTTTACTTCTACTCTTTAAATAACACATTTATAGAAGTTACACTAGTATATATGAACTCATTGGAGGCTACCCACTCAAAGTGGTATTGGAAGTTACTCTATCGAAGTGGTCGGAAATATAATATCTTCTTCTTTGATGTTTTACTTATTATTTCTTGGTAGTGCAACAACTTGTTTTTTATGACATTGGATGTTAATGGCATATTTATATTCATATCATTAATTTTGAGTAGAATATCCTTCTAAGTGGTATCAAAGCGGTCTATCCTTGTGTACAAACTTGTAATTTTTTTCAATGCTCATACCCACCCCATTAATTTGGATTATTTTGTCTTTAAAACTCTCTACTATAATCAATGACACAGGAAGTCATGATGATCCTTCCCATGGGTGGGATTTAGGGGGCGAATAATTTTTTTCCAAAATTTTGCACAATTTTCCCAATTTTAGTGTGATAAACCCCATTTTTCCCAACCTCAATTGTACAATTAGCAATCACTAGCCGCTATCTCAAATTATATGAAACCCTATATTCAACCCTCCTTTTGTTCTTTCCTATGTATCCTTGTATTCTAGTTGTTGTGCTAGTACCATTTTATCGAGCAAACATTGGCCATACACAATCAGGATACCCCTATGGGTGGTATTTACTCCAAACATTGGCAATATCAAGGATGTCATTGAGAAGAATGCAAGTCATTCCTTGAGAATACTAAGATCTCACTCACCCATGAGATTAGTGCCTTGGAAATCAAGATCTGACCTCTCAAGAAACTACCCAAACAAATGGAACATGTCTTTGATATCTTGAAATAGGTCCAAGTATAAGGTTTTTCTCTATGTTTTGGGGCTAATCTAGGTCTGAGTTCCTTCTCTAGTTTGACCAAATTCCTTGGATTGCAACATCAGTTCTTGCTTAAGATTAGTGTTAAGAAGTTATATGGCACTAATGTGAATACTTGGTTGGCACAAATGGAACAATATTTATTCTACACCAATTTCCATCGAATAAGAGGGTACCCTTGGTTGCTCTGCACCTTGATGCTCAAGCATTTCAATGGTACCCTTGGATGCCCCACAACTTGACATTGAACCATTTTAGTGGTATTGGTGGTTGCAAACCATGAGATAATTTGATTGTTCTATATACACTTGGGATTATTTTGTCAAGGAACTTGCGACCCAATATGATAATATGTGGGAAATGACTTCCTTAGTCAACTCAACAAAATACAACTAACAAGAAATTTCCAAGACTACATGCTCCAGCGACAGAGGATAGCTACTCGTGTGATAGGTCTCAATTTTGACAAGCTCCTTGAGATTTATATTGGTGGGCTTCAAAACGACATCTAACTTGAGGTTAAAATGCATCAGATGAACCTATCTTTGCAACAATCATGGTTGGCTCCACAGATTGAGGCCAAGTTTCTTGACATCCTCTATATTCAAGATTAGTCCTAAGGAAGTAGAGTAACAATATGTTAAGTCTCTTTGCTTTTAATATAACAATAACTCATGTCGAGGGAATAAATGTGCTAAATAGTGTAACCTTTTTGTTGTTGAATATCACCAAGAAGAGGAACAAGGATAGGAGGTTGACATAGAGACTCTTGTGGACCCCATTGTAGGCATAATTCTAGTTGAACTAGCAGTATCCATAGTGTCCATGCATGCACTTGTTCGTGTCACCACCTCACAAACATTACAAATGGAAGTATACTTTAAAAACTAGATAGTTATGGTTCTCCTTAACTTTGGAAGCATCCAAACTTCATTCATTGTAAGTTCGCTACCCAACTCAATCATTTTCCATACCCTATCAAAAATTCTTGGGCATGATTACCAATGGAAGTGAAACTTTTTATGGAGGCTTATGTCACACTGTAAAAATTATAGTTTGATTATCAACTCTCTAGCCCCATGTGTGCTATTGGGTTAAGTGGCATCCATGTTGTTTGATGCAGGAGCATAGTTCCAAAAATCAACATTGTTGATCACGCCTTAGGGGGTCTTGAAATTTTTCTCAAGGAAGTGGGTTCCATTTGCTAAATTAATTGTATTTCCCTATGTTTACAAGTAGATTCTAGAAGGAGTCCCCAAGGTGTAGGAAAGTCCGTGACAGAGTGTGTTGTTAAGGCACTCTGTGATGTTAAAGTCACTGGTTTGAAACCCGCGGGGACAAAAAATCCAGCCATGTTAAGGGTTGGTGTGGCTCAGGACGGGTGTGATCCTTGCGTGATTTTGACAGCTTAGATGCCCTTGAGTCACGGTTTCTCAAGCCACAGGCTAGTCCCGCAGGTCACGGACAAACTAGCAAACAAAAAAAAATGTAGATTCTAGAAGGTTTTAGATAAAGTGTTTTTTTATTTTTATTTTGCCATATATTGTAATTGAATATGCCTTCTTAGTAGATTTCGAGGGGATATTAGGAATCTAAGTTTTCTTTTCCAAGTAATCAGTTGAGGATATTTAGGATTTGAAGTGATTGAGAAGTTATCTTCCTTGTATATATATTGTAAGCCTTCGGTCATAATAGAAAGGTGGCCAGGGCCATAGAAGTGCCCAAATGTGTGTAATTAGGCTAGTAGAGAGGTAGATAGATGTTGCAAAGAATCCATGCACATAGATCAAGTTAATGGAATTAGTGTGTTGGTGCCTCTAGTATCACATGTTTAATCTCTCCATGTTAACAAATTTATACTCTATAGATGAGTGTTTCAAATCCGTGAATGAAATCAAGCATGAGGATGGGGGGGATATGTAAGACAACCGAGCCTTAGTGAATTCAGGTTGTGTGTGTATGTAATAGTAATCATCTGTGTCAGTGCTACAACAAAGTGGTGAAGTCACTATGTAAATAAAGGTTGAACGAGTTAGTCTCTTTAAGGAAAACATTTGACCAAGAGAAATGAATTTCCAATGAACTTAAAAAAGGATAGATAATTGATGAGAAGAGTGTGAGAAGTCGTCAAATAGAGGCAGAGTTACAGAAGAAGAAATAGAGAGTGAATAGGAGGAATGAATCTGAGCAAGAATGAATGTATCCTATATATGTTTTGAGGATTGAGTGTATTGGGTTTGTGGTTTCATTAGAGTTTTGGAGTTGAATGAAAAATGATGGCTATGGTAAAGATGATGAGACATCGATTGACGTTGAATAGCTCCAGGGTGCTCAGATTGTTGGATAAGATCTAGAGTTAATGATATATTGACAAGTGTAAACATGATCGAGTTTGGGATCGTAAATGTTAGAAGCCTTATTATTGAAGAGTATTCATGGTGACCCGATGGTTGGTTAAACTAGATCGGACTCACGATTATGTGAGGATGTTTGAAGGAGAATTCTCGGTGCCTGATGCCCGGTGAAACTAGACCAGATTCATAATTGTTTGGAGGATTCCTAGTACCCGGGGGTCAGTTAAACTGGACCAGAGTAACCTTAAAAAGGTGTAATTTTATTTTGTTCTGGTGGTCAGTGACAATTTTTAATCCCTAGTGGCTTGGTGAATCGGTGTTCTGGTGAATCAGTTGTTTGGTGAACCAGTGGTCGGTTAACAATAGTAGAAAACGATGAAAATTTAATCCAGCTAAGTGAAGAGGTTTAAGAAAGGGAAAGGAGGGTTTTTAAATCTAATCTATCTTCCATCATTTTTGGTATCAGAGCGTGAAGAATCCTACATGTTAGAGTAAAGGGACAAAGTTCAACAGAGGAAATTTGAAGCAGTAAGTAGTATTGCATATTAGAATCCATTCCAGCCAAGGAGAAGAGATGGATAGAAGTGTTTGGAGGACAAGATCTTGGAGCATCTCTTGTAGGAAAATGGGACTTACATTTTGCAGTTAACTCTCATAAATAAAAAAATCAGTGTTTTTGGTAGGTAACAACAAGAATCCTGCATGGACTGCAGAGAAGTTTTAATATCTGGAAATAGCAACATATCTGGAGATAGGAACATAGAGGCATATATTTGATGAGAGCGATCAAGTAAAAATGCATTTGATATTTTAGTTAAATTCTGGATAGAGCATATATGTTTGTAGGTAGTAATAGAGAAGAGGTTGGTGGAAAAAACCCTTACAACTAGTGAATTTGGAGAAGAGTAGGTGAATCTCTTAGGAGATTGCAAGTAGAAGTGCATAGACCTAGAGGAGCAAACAAAATTCAGATGGTTCTAGTAGAGAGAACCAGAGATACCAAAAGGACAGGTTCAGGAGAGAAAACTGGTTGAGGTATTTTGTAGCAGGGTACAAAATACCTATTACTTTAGAGGCTATTTGGAGCTCACTATTGAGCATCGTGAAACTCAAAGAGATGGATATGACTAGATATAGTCAGATGAAGGGTTCATAGGAAAGAAGCCACTAAAATATGAGTGATGAGAAATTTGACAGAGAGATAAATGAGATGAATGAATAGCTATGATGATGAAACTGCTATAGGAAGGAGGAGTAGTGCTAGAAGCATAAGCCAATATCAAGGAGTCTCATGATTTTCAAACTGAGGTTTTGTATGCATGCATTATTTCAGGTATTGAAGTACATAAAAAAGGAGAGCACTTAGATACAGTTCCCACAAATTATGATGAGGAATTGAAGTTTTTGGAGGATTGGCTAGCAAAACCTAAGCTTTGTGAAGATTATATAGAGATTGTAGTGTTGGAAGAGGAAGATGAAGAGATGGAAGGAACCATATAGAATTTGTGTGAATATTTGGAGAGGCAAATGAACAAAAATAACATGTACCAACAAAAGGCTAAGTTGGAAATTGAAATAGATGACTTATGGAATTATTTGGTGAAGGTTTCCAAGTGGTATTTCAAAGGGATGAAGCAGAAAATAAGTGTCAAACCACATGTAGCTGGAAACACATATGAAAGCAAGTTAAATAGGAAACAACAACATAAAGTATGGGACCCTGGAAGACTGCAGACAATAATGAAACATCGGGACAACAAAGCAAGTGGACAACACCAACACAAGGTATGGGATCTAGGTGAACATCATCAAATAGAAGACTCATGAAATTTTTATACCTTGATGCAGAAGCATAGTTAAGAAAATCAACGTTGTTGATCAGGTCTTATGGGGTCTTGAAATTTTTATAAAGGGAGAAGGGAAATTGTATTTCCATAACTTTACAAGTAGATTATATAAGGTTTTAGATAAGATGAGTTTGCTTTTATTATGCCATATATTGTAATTGAATCTTCCATGTCATCATATTTTGAGGGGATATTAGAAATGTGAGTTTTCTTTTACAAGTAATTAGTTTAGTATATTTAAGATCCTAAGTGATCGGGAAGTTATCTTCCTTGTATATATATTGTAAGCCTTCGAGCATAATAGAGAGGTGGTCAGGGACAGAGAAGTGCCCAAATGAATGTAATTAGGCCAGTAGAGGGGTATATAGATGTTGCAGAGAATCCATGTACAAAGATCAAATTAATGAAATTAATGTGTTGGTGCCTCTAGTATCACGTTTTTAATCTCTCTATGTTAACATGTTTATACATTGTAGATGAGTCTTTCAAATCTATAAATGAAATCAAGCATGAGGATGAGGCGATTGTGTAAGATAGTCAAACCCTAGTGAATTCAAGTTGCATGTGTATGTGATAGTGAGCCTCTATATCAGTGCTACAATGAAGTGGTAAAGTCATTGTGTAAAGAAAGGTTTAACGATTAGTCTCTTTAAGTCCAGAACATGAACAAGAGATTTGAAGTTCCTATGAACTTCGTAAAGGATAAACAATTGATGAGAAGAGTGTGAGAAGTCATCAAACATAGCCAGAGTTCTGAACAAAGCAAGAGAGAGTGAATAGGAGGAATGAATCTGAGCAGGAATGAATGCATCATGTATATGTTTTCAGGATTGATCGTATCGGGTTTGTGATTTCGTCGGGGGTTTGGAATCAAACGAAAAATTATGGCTATGGTAATGATGACGAGACACCGGTTGATGGTGAATAGCTCCAGGGTGCTTAGATCGTTGGATAAGATCTAGAGTTAGTGATCTATTGACAAGTCTAAATAGGATCGAGTTTGGGATCATAACTGTCTAAATCCCTATGAGTGAAGAGTATTCACAGTGGCCAGTTAAACCGGACCGGAGTCACGATTACGTGAGGATGTTTCAAGGAGGATTCTCGATGCCCAGTGGCCGGTTAAACCAGACTGGATTCAAAATTGTTTGAAGGAGGGTTCTTGATGCCTAGTGGTCGGTTAAACTAGATTGGAGTAACCTTAAAAAGGTGCATTGTTATTGTGTTTCGGTGGCCCATTGGATGGTGACAATTTTTAATTCCCGGTGGTACGATGAACCAGTGGCCGGTTAAAAGTAGTACAAAATGATGAGAATTCAAGCCGGTTAAGTGAAGAGGTTTAAGAAAGGGAAAGGAGGGGTTTTAAATCTATCCCATCGACCATCATTGTTCTTGGTGCCTAATGGATTTGTACTCTTTGCACCATTTCTATGAATTTTGATACATTATATCCCCATAGTTCTAGCAAGATGGTCACACTCGTACACTCGATGGGATGAATAATACTTCAACTCGAGTGATCCCTTCTCATATGATGTAAAATATACTTACAAAAGGTTCTAAGGGGTCATTGGTTGTATCTATAACATTTTTGGTGATGGTCCCTTTGATATTTCTCAATTGGAGTTGCACGCAGTCATGGTTACACATGCTTGGATATTTCAAGAGAATCCTTTGGGCCTCTCTCCATATTGTGATCATGATCACAAAGTCACCTTTCTTCTATGGATAATTCCTCCTAATATTAGGCCATACCACTATCCTTACCAACAATAGAAGTGAGCATGAAGACCTAGTTCAAGAATTATTGGATACAATAGTCATTCGACCCAATGGTAATTCCTTCTCTACATTGAACATATTGGTATGATATCAATATGGATCATGGTGTTTGTGTATCAATTATAAGGAATTACATAAAAATATAGTCAAAGACAAGTTTCCCAATCTTGTATTCCATGAGCCAATAGATGAACTCCATGGGGATATCTACTTTCCAAACTTGATCTTTTTTATGGTTATCATCAAATTCGAATCCAAGAAGAGGATGTTCCCAAAAAAACATTATGAACTCATTAGGGTTTCTACGAGTTCATGGTTATGACATTCATCTTGACCAATGTTCCCTCTACTTTCCAAAGCCTCATGAATAAGATATTCAAGTTTCACTTGTGGAGCTACGCTCTAGTATTTTTTTATGTCATTTTGATTTATAGTACAACTTGGCCCATTCACATATCTTTTCTAGTCATAGTGCTTCAAATCTTTGAAGAGAATTAGTCATACATTAATAAATCTAGGTGTGCATTTGGTCAATGAGAGGTTGACTACTCACGACATGTCATTTCTGAAGGAGGGGTTAATGTTGATCCACAAAATATTGAAGCTATTACCACATGGCCATCACTTATAACATTATAGTAATGAGATCTTCTTAGGCCTCACTAGATAATGTAGAATCCTTGTTTGCAACTATGGAAAAATTGTAGCCCCCCTCACAACTCTTCTTAAAAAAATTCATTTAAGTGGTTTGATGAGGCCACCCATGATTTTTTCACTCTGAAGGAAACTATGATATGTATCCCTATTTTGGCCACTCTAGATTTTACTAATTTATTCATCATTGAATGTGATTCTACATGAAAAATAATTGGTGAAATTTTATTGTAGGAGGGTGGAACCATTTCATTTAAATGTAAGCACCTCAAAGGAAGAGATCTTGCAAAAATCCACATGTGAGTAGGAAATGTTGACCATATTGCATGCAATAAAGAAATGGTGTTAATATCTGTTGGGTAGGAATTTCAAGGTTAAAATTGATCATTCTAGTTGTAAATATTTTTGGAGAAACACGCCTCTTCCAAAGAGCATCAAAATTGGACAACTAAAATGCAGGCTTATGGTTTTGAGGCCATTTACAAAAAGGGGAAGAATAACATCGTGGTTGATGTTGTCTATAGACAACACAAATGCACCCCATGCATATGCCATATTTGTACTCTTGGTGAGATGGATATAATAGGTGAGGAAGGAGTAGTTACCATCCTCAAAATAGTGGACACACCAAATTCAATATGGTTCCTACCCTCTAGAACATTATATTTGGGACACTATTATTTTGAGGTATAAAAATTGTATATTTTTGTGCCTAGATTCTAGTTTCAAGAAGTAAATTTTATTTCAATAGCTTGTCTCACCTACAATAGGTCATTTTGGATTTTTGAAAACATACCATAGAGTCAAACAATCCTTTCATAATGGTATTAAGGGTGATGTTCATAATTTTATCTTTGAGTGTGGTCATGCCAGTGCAATAAAGGTGAAACTATCAAACCTCCTAGTTTGCTTCACCCCCTACCCATTCCAAATCAGTGTAGGGAGGAAATTTTGATAGATTCCATTATACAAATTCCCAAATAGGAAGATAAATACTCCATTTTTTTCGTTGTTGTTCAATGTACCAAATATACCCATTTCTGAGTGATTTCGTCTACTACAAAAGTTAATCAAACTGTAGAGGTTTTCCTTGAGGATATTCATAGACCTGATGGTTGTCCATAGGTGATTGTCCCTTATAGAGATCTTGAATTCGCTAGTGACTTTTAGAAAGAGTTTTATAAGTTCCATGGAACAAAATTAGCTATGATATTGGCCTATCGTTCACAACTAGAGGAGAAAATTAAGGTTGTGAATGAGTGTCTTGAAGGCTACCTTCATTGATTCATTGTCACTAAACAATCCCAATGGATCAAATGGATACCCCTGGTCGAATGGTGGTATAACACTTCATACCATATGACCTTCAAGATGACCCCATTTGAAGAAATTTATGGATATCCCCCAACAATCCTTGACACTTATGTTCCTTCTATCCCTAAGGCTCAATAAGTTGCAAATGCATAGCCATAAGGTTCACAATACTCTACAATTCTTTTGGGACAATATTATGCTCACAAAAAATCAGTCGTTGGGTTTACTTTCACTTTTGACCTTACAAAAAATTTTCCATGATGAAAACACATAGCCAAAAGTTCTCACCAAGTTCTACGAACTCTATAAAACTGGGGAGACTACAAATGATTTAGTATTATCCGCATCTTCATGCATTCACAATGCCTTCCATGTCTTTTGTCTAAATTGTTTTATTGGGAAACATGTTCTAATTCAAACAACATTGGTAGACTCAGATGAAGGGAAACTCATTTGGATCCAAAATTAGTTATTGTCACCCGGAGCCAATGGCTACATCACAAGACCATCACTAAGTATCTAATCAATTGGAAGAATCTTCCTTCTGATGATGCCACATGGGAAGCACATGATTTCAATCAATAGTGTCTATAATTACTAAAGCTTTGAGGTCAAATATTTTTCTAAGAAGGGGAGCATGTTGTGTACCTATTTCACTATTACTTTCTTCTTTGATTTGTCAACCTTTATCTCTATATTCCTTTTATTTACCATGCTATTTAATAGTCACACTAATTGACCTACATCCATTATGTTCTTTTTCTTTCTCTACCTCTACTCTTTGAATAAGACATCATATGTATGCATGAGTTGTGCTAATATATGTGTAATCAATGGAAGTTACCCCTTTAAGTGGTATTGGAGGTTCACACCCATGCACTTTGGTTACCTTCATTGCAAAAAATGATTGTGTTTTAATAAAAAGAGGTATCGAAGTGATGCCTAGGAATAAGTTGATTGTGAAAGGGTTTAGAATGAATGTCCATGATATGGCACAATTACATATTTGGGGATATAAACTGAGAAACTTTATAAAATGGAATACTATCTACAAAATAACATGTTTTATCTTGACAAAGAAAACACAGAAACCCAAAATTTGTCAATTACAATTTCCCATTTATAGCTTGTTAAGATTATTTCCTTGAATAAAATTGTTCTTTCGTATAAGTGATGAATATATCATATTGTCTTAATATGGGGGGTTATTTTAGATAAATTGTATCCTCTTCTTGGAAATCTTTTAATGTGTTAATTTTTTGTTATGCCCTCGTGTCCTTTGTATCTCATACATCAACTTTATGCTACATGTATGTTTATATATTTCTAGAAGCCTCAAACCCAATAGAGCGTGAGACAATGATGTTAATGTACTACTTATGTTTGATATTTTTTTAGTCATGTTACGTTGGTTTGGAATTATAAAACACCTAACAAACATTTCCAAAAAGTGTCTTCCAACTTTCCATGATCTATAAATTGTTGAAGCGATGCCTTTAGACAATTTGTCACAAAAAAACCTTAATTTATGGAAAATAATTATTATATTGCTACCTCAAATTTTTATTCTTTTTGTATCAAATGATTATTCCTTTTATATAAAAGTGGTTGTGTTCATAGTTGCAAAAATTAAAATAGAACATGTTTGGAAATCAGGGAAAATTTTAGGGGTTAAATTTTTTCCATAAGTTAATTTTTCACATTTTTTTTCCAAAAACAAATTCCCCAATTTTTCATTTTTTCGAAATATGATCCACCCAAATTTTGTAAGATACAATTATTTTACTTAAAAAAAACCCAAATTTTTCTAGAAACTATATAAAATGATTATAAATTTAAATATTTTTACAAAAATGTTGTCAAATATTTTATAGTTAGCATTTCAAGACTTAGTAAGATTCACCAAAGTTTGTACACTTTAAGATAAGTATGCATTCTTAAATTTTTCTCTATTGGAAATTTTAATAGCAACATGAATAACAAATAAGATTTAACTTGGAGAAAACTTTGATTGATAAAAAAATCCAACATTAAAATGCATTGTTTTTATTGCTCACAATTCCTTGAACATACTCTCGACACAAAGATCGTTTTTTTTTCATGAACCAAACAATGACATTACAAAGGCTTCCCAACCATTTACCCCATTATGATTTCACCCTTCTGTGGGATTGTTGAGCACACAATGATAAGGAAGAATTCCCTTCAATTACCTTTGGAAAATACGTTGGAATTTACTATGTCTATACATTTTTTGAACTCCTCCCTCTACTTTGACTCTCTACTCTTTTATAGAGATATTTAGAAACTTGGTAAAATATGATCAAATGTATCAACCCCTCAAGTATGACTAGCCAAATTTAAATTAACCCCATTACATCTAAATGTAATTGACTCTCTATTATAACCACTAGCCAAATTTACATTAAATGTCCCTAATTTACTCTCCAATGCAACTAATTTGTATCTTTCAATATAGTGTCAACTTGAATCACTCAACAATAGAATGGATTCCACTTGGTGCTACAATGGTCTTGGTTCTCATGGGGCTTTCTTCAGGGGCTATGGTGGTCCAATTACATTTTCTATGTTACACATCTACCTAACACTAGGTTGTCTAATGTACCTATTGGTGCATCTCGATGATATATATCCTTGTGGGAATCCTTCCCTATCTTCCTCAATTTTTTTAGATGAATGGAAGATCAACCACTAATTGCAAATACCATTGGTATCCCCAAAGGACTCAATGAGAATGGATATTGATACTTTTGTGGACTTCACACATGAACATCCTGATGAATTTTAATGATTGTTAAGCTCAAGCATGAGGTTTATTTCATTTAGCATGTACTTGAACCATACAAAAATGCAACAACACCATACACAAGTGTTGCAATAATCAATATCACAAGAAGAATAACCATGCACAAGAACACAAGAAGTATCTTGGGAAAACCCTTCTCAAACAAGGGAAAAACCCAACAATCCTTTGCTATATTCTCAAGAGAAGATCCCCCAAACCATAAACCCTAGATGCACACAAAAGGGTACTCTACAACCTTGAAAATAACGCCCAAGAGAGGTGCACACTTCAGTCATACAAGCAGGTATGAAATTTCCAAATGATAATGAGAGTGTGTGTAATCCTCAATGGGGATTCACCTCTTTTTATACAAGACTAGACACAACAATAGGTGTGTCTCTTGGCACAATAGGGCCGACCTCAATAAATCAGTAATATGATTAATCATTACATAAATATTAATTATCTTTCACATATGGTGGGGCTGACTTGTACCGTTTACATCACAAATTAGGGTTACAAGCAAATATTACTCTTAGACAATATAGCAAGGATTTCACGCGTCCACTAGTGCTCGACCACTAGGGACACGTCCACCTGTGCTCAACCACAGGGATGCCATACTCAACATATCTCTCTTAACTGAGTCCAAAAGAGTACAAGGCAAGATACCATCTCAAGCTGACTAAAAACTCAATCTAGAGGAGTACAAAGCAAGAGACCACGTGTCATTACAACTTAGTCCAAAGTCTGACGCACACCCATCACATGGGCACACCCAAAACTTGGGCTCTCACTCACATATGTATCAACTAAGTCTAGAGGAGAACGATATGGAGGATATCTCATGAAGTTGCAATAAAAAACACTCCCTCTCAGCTAGGGAGGCATTCTCCACCAGACCAAGTCTCTCATGGAAGTACTTGAACTTCCTCCTGACAAGCGGTTTGGTGAAGACATCTGCAACCTGCTCATGTGTAGAAAGGTGTTTCACGTGTACTGCTTTCATCTGCACCATATCTCTGATATAATGGTATTTGATCTCAATGTGTTTTGATTTATTGTGAAACACAAGATTCTCTAAGAGATTTACACGGCTCTGGTTATTACAATGGATAATAGTGGAATCCATCTCATGACCAAATAAATCTGCAAGGATCTTACGAAGCCACATTGCTTCATGAAATTCCATACATAGCGCTATGTACTCTGATTCTGCGGTACTCAAAGCCACAAAGCTCTATTTCCTACTGCACCATGAAACCATGGAAGATCCCAAAGTAAAACAACAACCGGATGTGCTCTTTCGGTCCACTGCGCTCCCTACTGAATCTACATCGGCATATCCATGCAATCTCATGTCTACATCGGAGGCATATCTCAGGCCATATCCAACTGTGTCTTGTAGATATCTCAATACATGCTTCGCTTCTATTCAGTGATTTTGTCTCGATTGACTCATAAACTGACTTAGTACGTTCACTGCATAACATATATCAGGTCTGGTGTTAACGAGATACATCAATGATCCAATCAATTGTCGGTAAATATGTGGATCAATCTCGCTTGAATTAGTAGAAGCCTCGCTCATTTTCTTCAGATCCATCACCATCTGTGTAGGCATGGATTTGTAGTTTGTTGTACTGAATTTCTTCAATATCTCCACTGTATATTTTCCTTGACTCAGGAAAATCTCATAAATCCTTTGCCATACTTCTATCCCCAAGAAGTAGTGCATCATACCAAGATCCTTCATCTCGAATTTAGAAGTCAATGCACACTTGCTTTCAATAATAAGACTTTTTGAACCGATGAGGAATAAATCATCAACATGCAGGACCAAAATCAGGCACTCATCACCAATAATGTGATAATATAGATTTGGATCAACAACACTCTTTTTGAATCCAAAACTCATCAGGAATCCATCCATATTCTTGTACCAAGCATGAGGTGCTTGCTTTAGTCCATACAGGGCTTTCTTCAACCTGCACACATGATATTTCTGCTCATGTATCACAAATCCTTTTGGTTGCTCGATGCAAACTTCTTCCTCAATCTCACCATTGAGAAAGGTTGTATTTACATCCATATGATGTAATCTTCAACCCATGGATGTTTCTAGGTCAATGATCACATGGATGGAAGTGTATCGGGCTACATGAGAAAATGTCTCCTCATAATCAATTCCCTCCAATCGAGAGAATCCCGTGACCACAAATCTCACTTTGTACTTCTCGACACTTCCATCAGTTGCATGCTTGATCTTATAGATCCACTTGGAATTCACTACAGAATTCCCTTCTGGTCTAGTAACAATATCCCACACATCATTCTTCATGATGGATTGATAATCTTCTGTCATGGAATCTTTCCAAACTTGTTGACCTGTTGCTTCTCCATGACAAGAAGGCTCAGTATCAATGATGTGGCTCATGGATGAAACATAGCTCGGAAATATCTGTGGTTTCTTGCTCTCTCAGAATGTACCTCTAGGAGATGCATGTCCCTCTGCCTCCTTCAAATCCTGTTGAGCCCAGGTAGGCATTTTATGGTTTACTGCAATGTCTCTGGGAATATCAACTAGAGCTACTGGATCAATTAGATCAATGGTTGTCTCCCTATGAACTGTTAAAGGGGGAGAAGGTACTGTCTCGTTGTTAATCTCCATCTGAGATTCTATGGATCTTCGAAAGGCTATCTCTTCCTCAAATATGACATCTATGCTCACTTCAATCTGTCTCTGACCAGGGATGTAGATCTGTTCTGCCTTCGAAGATTCATTGTACCCCACAAATGTTCCCTTTCTACCTGAAGGGTCTAGCTTGGACCTCTTCTCCTTGGGTATATGAAAGTATACTCGACACCCAAATATCTTGAAGTGTCCAACCTCAGGATTTAATCCGGTGAAGGCTTCTTCAGGAGTCATGTTCTTCAAAATATGATGAGGAATCCTATTCTGAACATACACTGTTGTCATGGATGCTTCTGCACATAGAATCATATTTAGATTCTGATAATGTATCATCGCTTTGGTTGCCTCAATGATGTTTATATTCTTCCTCTCTGCAACCCCATTTTTCTGAGGGTTATAAGGAACGATGTACTCCTTCTTGATCCCTTCCTCAATACATAAATCACTGAAATCCCTGGAGGTTTACTCTCCTCCATTATCTAATCTCAACACCTTGATCCTCTTCTCAGTCGGGATCTCAACCTGAGGTTTAAATTCTTGAAATATTGCAAGGAATCCATCCTTGGTCTTCAAGAAATAAATCCACATCTTCCAAGAGTGATCATCGATGAAGAGAACATATTACAAATATCCATTGAAGGAAGCAGTATTCATGGTTCCACATACATATGAATGTATCAAGCCCAAGATCCCCTTGGATATGTTGTCACTGCTCAAGAAGGACCCCTTTACATTCTTTCCAAGAACACAACCTCTGCAAACGCCATCATGTTGAACATGTATCTATAGAAGACACGTTACCATATTACCTAGAGAGGTAAGGGATATATAATGAATATGATCAAGTCTCCTATGCCATAGCTTGCTCAAGCTGATAGTATCATGTAACAGGTCCTGGACTGGTCGGACAATCAATCTATATAAGCTATTTTCTCGAACACCAATCACTCTGGAATAATTCATATGTGAGTTCTTCAAAATAAGAATGCTTCATCTTTTATGTCTTCATTGTTAGTTTTTCTTCATATGAGATATAATCGATGTATTATTACAATAATGAGTGTTCCATATATAGGGAACATAAGGTGACCATCCATGAAAGGAT
>ML790474.1:259262-279209 GCA_009831015.1 Picea engelmannii | reverse complement strand
TATGTGAGTTCTTCAAAATAAGAATGCTTCATCTTTTATGTCTTCATTGTTAGTTTTTCTTCATATGAGATATAATCGATGTATTATTACAATAATGAGTGTTCCATATATAGGGAACATAAGGTGACCATCCATGAAAGGATATGTCCCTTGAATAATCAATAACTATTTTTTATTATCATTTGCTTATTATAATATATATATATATAATAATCAATAATAATTATATTATTAATTATTATCTTTAGAGAATGTCTTCCTGATGTTGTCCAAACATCAACACTCCCTCTCAATGAGGGAGACATTCTGCAACATGCCACTCTTGTCTTTGAAGTATACAAACTTCACCCTAGACTCATGACACTTGTCTTTCAGTCTTGGGAGACATCTCTCTCCCACCTGAACCGAGGAGAAACTCCTTCTGCGGCTCTCTCTCTGAGCCAATTAAATATCTCTGAGATTAGGCTCACTTTGGGTCCGCATGTAAAAGCATATAACATCTTGAGTCTTTATCATTCCTTGTTAAATCACCATGACTAGGACAAAGACTACACTAGGATCTTTCACCACAGGCACACACCTATGAGTGAGTGTCGACTTGATGATAGCTAACACGTGGAAATATCTTCAAGCACCTCGATTCCATATTATTCCTTGTCATGATGAAGGAAGGACTACGTCTGGGCCCATTTATCACAAGTGCACCTTTGTGATAAATGTATCCTATCTCCCTTGGTTTGCAGCCCAATGTAGGAGAAGTTATGCATGATTTTGAAACATCAACACTCTGTCTTATCTAGGGAGGTATCTTTCCATAGTAGTACACAACTACTGTCCAGAGACATGCAATCTCCGCCAGTGGTACAAAACCACCATAGTAGTAAAAGATTTGTTACACGTGGCACTCCCATGTGGACTTCTAGAGGCTACTCCCTCTAGGAACACTTAGGGTCAACTCCCCATAGTGTGAGACATCAAGGGTCAACCCCCTTGACATGTCCTCATGTTCTCTGAACATGGGACGATGGGCTATAAGCCCAAATGAACTTATTCCTTCTTGAATAAGTGTTCCACTTATCCCTTCTCGGATAAGTGTCCTCTCAAATCAACTCAACTCAACTCATAGAGGAGTACGATCTGGAGAAAGTTTGTCACACATGGCACTCCATGTGGACTTCTAGAGGCTACACCCTCTAGAAACACTAGGGTCAACTCCCATAGTGTATGACATCAAGGGTCAACTCCCTTGACATGTCCTCATGTGCTCTCCACATGGGACGTTTGGTTATAAGCCCAACTGCACTTATTCCTTCTCAAATAAGTTTTCCACTTATCGTTTCTTGGATAAGTGTCATCATAGATCAAATCAACTCAGTCACATAGGAGTATGATCTGGAGAATGTCTCAGGAAGCTGCAAACATCAACACTCCCTCTCAGTGAGGGAGGCATTCTCTGCCACGCCAAGTCTGTCACAGAAGTACTTAAACTTCATCCTGGTTTGGTAAGAACATCAGCAACCTACTCATCTATAGGAAGGTACTGCACCAATACTTCCTTCCTCTACACCATGTCTCGGATGAAATGGCAATCGATCTCAATGTGGTTCAATTTGTCATGAAACACTGGATTATCAGAGATATTCACACAACTTTGGTTACCATAATGAATAATGGTGGAATCTAGCACATGTTCGGATAGATCTGCAAGGATCTTGTGAAGCCACACTGCTTCACAGTCTGTTATACTTAATGGAATGTATTATGCTTCTGTTGTTCTCAACGCCACAGAGGTTCATTTCCTGCTACACCAGGAAACCATGAAAGATCCCAAAGTGAAGCAACACTTGAATGTGCTCTTTCTATCCACTGCGCTCCCTGCCCAATCAGAGTCAATATATTCCTGCCAGATTATATCAATACTGGAAGTATATCTCAGACCATGTCGAACTGTGCCTCGCAAGTATCTCAACACATGCTTCACAACAATCTAGTGTGTCTATCTCAGTTGGCTCATAAATTGGCTAAGTGCACTCACTGCATAGAAAATATCTGATCTAGTGTTAGCCAGATACATCAATGATCTAATCAGTTGTTTGTACGGGGTCAGATCAATCTCATCGGAATTGGAAGAATACACACATAGTTTCTTCATATTCGTCACCATAGATGTAGCCATGCATTTCAAGTTTAATAACTCAAACTTCTTCAATTTATCAACTGTGTACTTCCTCTGACTTAGGAATATCTCATCATTTCTTTGCCACACCTCTAGTCACAAGAAGTAGTGAATCATACCAAGGTCCTTCATCTCGAATTCAGAGGCCAACACATACTTGCATTCAATAATAAATATCTATGTACCTATGAGGAATAAATCATCAACGTAGAGGACCAAAATCAGGGCCTCACCATTGACAATTTTGTAGTACATGTTGGGATCAACAACACTTTTGTTGAAGCCCAAACTCATCAGGTGTCCATCAATCCTCGCATACCAAGCTCGAGGTGCCTGCTTGAGTCCATACAGGGCCTTATTCAACCTACACACATGAGACTCCTTCTCATGTATGACGAAACCATCTGGCTGCTCGATGTATATTTCTTCCCCAATCTCTCCATTGAGAAAGGTTTTTTTCACATCCATTTGATGTAGTTTCCAACCCATGGATGCTGTGAGGGAAATAATCATTTGAATAGAAGTGTATCGATCAACAGGAGAAAATGTATCCTCATAATCTATTCCCTCCACCTGAGAGAATCCTCTAGCAAGAAAACTTTCTTTGTGCTTCTCGATGCTTCCGTCGGCTATATGTTTGATCTTATAGATCCATTTGGAATTCACTACAGACTTCCTTTCAGGTCTCAGAACAATATACCACACATCATTCTTCATGATGGACTGATACTCCTGCATCATGGCATCTCTCCATACTATATGCCTCCTCATAACAGGAAGGATTGGAATCAATGATGTGGCTCATAGCTACAATAGAGCACAAATATCTATGAGGCCTATTTTTCTCTCGAAAGGTACCATGATGATTTGCATGTCCTTCTGCCTCCTGCAGAGTCTAACAAGCCCATGAAATTATCTCCCAACCTACTGCAATATCTCTGGAAACATTAAGTGGAGCAACAAGATCAATGTGATCAATTTGATCAATAGGCGATGTCTCCCTTTGAACTGCTGGAGACTGAGGAGGAGAAGGCACCATCTCTTCCTGTCTCTCACTATCAATATCCATGTGAGATCCTCTAGATCTCCTGAAGGATACCTTCTCGTTAAGGGTAACATTTTTTCTCACCTCAATCTGTCTCTGACTAGGGATGTAGATTTAGTATGCCTTTGAAGACTCATTGTACCCCACAAATGTACCCTTTCTTCCTGAAGGGTCTAGCTTGGTCATTTTGTCCTTCGGTACATGAATGTATACTGGACACCCAAATATCTTAAGTGTCCAACTTCAGACTTCACTCCGGTGAAGGCCTCCTCAGGAGTCATGTTCCTCAAAGTCTTGTGAGGACTTATGTTCTGAACATACACTATAGTTATGGATGCCTTTGCCCACATAAACGTAGGTAAATGCTAATCATACTAAGTAATCTTGGACCATACTTGATATATTGAGGTTCCCTCATGAAACCAATGTCTCAAGCATATCGAGGTTCCCTTATGGAGCCAATGTCCCCCAAGGCATATGAAGGTTTCTTCGTGAAACCAATTTCTTGGTTCCTTTATCTGGTTGTCTAAGGCATGAGATCTTGGTTCCTTCATCTCTGACTAGGTCAAACAATACATAGTCAAAGTTTTAATACACTGGCAAACAGTAAATCTCAAGGAAAACAATAAATCTCAACGATATAGGTTAATGGATGCAATACATCTTGAGCAGCACTTCGTGGAGTTCAGAGCCGAGTTTACCAGATGGTCCTGTGAAGAAGGGATTACACATGCCTTTCCACATACTGGCTACAACTATGTCCTGGTTGCCTAACATTAGACTTCGCTGACCAATGACGCTAGATTTACTGAGCACACGAATGTCATCAGGCTTATTGATGAGGCAGTGCATGAGAAAAATGTAGCGCATCACGAAGTCACCATGGCTAGTTTCGTTGAACTCTAAGGCAACCATGTTCTGCAAAAGCACTTCAGTCTGCATTTCTTGTACGTTGATCTGTGGAAGGTAGAGCATGCCCGAGTATGTGTAGAATCCTACCTCTGGGTTGGACGACAACTTGAATATAATACCTCCCTTTACCAACTCCATCGTGTTGTATGACTTGAGAACATCACGTCCCAGTCAAAATCTTGATGGCCACTAAATTAGTCTCCTCTATAAATCACATCACAGATGCATGGCTCAAATAAATTGCCGAATGGACCCCAAGCGGTCAGTCTTCCCAGTAGTCTTCCATTATTCATGTTTGCACTAATGGCGAATTGGAGCACAACAATTTGGAATTACTTGAACTCTGTGATTTTGTGAAATCGCTCCACTTACGTGTGGTGTGCCTCTCGAACCCATCGATTTTGCGAACAATAGATAAATCCGAGCAAGCACTTGTTCTTTAAGTTATATTATTGACATCATTGACCATGATAAAATCACTCACCTTGCATGGAAATGTCCTCTCTTTAAAGCCAAGGATTTGGCAACAATATCTTGAACCTGACGATTGAGTTGTTCATGTGGACGATTGAGTTTTTCAAGGGTTTCAATGAGCCATTGGAAAGATAATTGATATTTGTATATGACGTAGAGGGTTGTAAATTACCCTGCTGCTATGTATCATAGCAAGCTATCTCTCATTTTCCTGGGCCCTCCCGTGAGGAGTCGAGCCTAGTCCCGCTCTGATACCATGTTAGTTTTTCTTCATATGAGATATAATCGATGTATTATTACAATAATGAGTGTTCCATATATAGGGAGCATAAGGTGACCATCCATGAAAGGATGCGTCCCTTGAATAATCAATAACTATTTGTTATTATCATATACTTATTATATAATATATATAATAATCAATAATAATTATATTATTAATTATTATCTTTAGAGAATGTCTTCCCGATGTTGTCCAAACATCAACATTCATCTCTCTAATGTGGCTCTGGATCAACATCAACAGTGGAGGCAAGTCATCTTCCTTTCTTTCTGGTAGGAAAATCTCTCACAATGTGTCCATACTTGTCACATCTGAAACACTGAATCTTTGATTTGTCTTTTCTATTTTCATGACCTGAAACTGATGAAGTATTCTTGTCTTTGAATGCTTTACTAAATCTTCTTCTGTTTTTTCTTTTGCCTTTATTTGTATGAAAAGAAAGAGCATGATTGTCATCATGAGGGGAGTCTTGCACTCCTCTGACTATAAGTTTGGTTTCCTCCTGGGTGCAGTCTATCCATAGATGATGAAATCCAGGTAGGTCTACTCTACCACTGATACTTTGAAGAAATGGTTCCCAATGTCTTGGAAGAGAATTGAGAGTAGTCAATACAAGTTCTTTTTCTGATACAATTTCTCCAATGGCACCTAGTTGATATCTAATCTTTGAAATCTTCATAAAGAAGGTAGAAATGATGTCAACTTTCGTCATATTGATATGTTGAAGTTGGTTCTTCAATGTAATAGCTCTGAGGATGTTGGTACTCTCAAACATATTCCTTAATGCATCATACATCTCATAAGTTGTCTTTAAGTTGGAAATATGAGGTAGGACATGATCGCTCACTGAATAGATGATTATCTTCCTTTCTTTGACACCATTTTCCTTCCATTCTTCCTTCTCTTCATCGATAGTTGTTTCTGGTAGAGTCTTTTGGATCACACTCAATAGGTCATCTTCTTCCAGGGTAATCTGTAGTATTGATTTCCAAGAATTGAAGTTGCTTGATCCATCAAGCTTGCTTCCACCAAAGTTTTGTTCCTCATGGCTTGCAGATTCTTCCAAAAACCCTTAGCAACCAGGATAGAAAACCTAACGGCTATGATAGGATATAAAAATTATGTTTCGTTGGACTTATGACTGCCAAAAATAATCCTTGAAATTCAGAAGAACACTGGTAAGCTTTAAAAATCCTTCAATGAGCTGCAGAAACCCTAAAACTGAAATTTCTGCAGAAACCCTAGAAAACCTAGGGCCAAAAATCAAAATTTATCCGATTTGCAATATGAGAGTCTCTGGAGATGCGCTGAAGGAGGCCGTACACTCCTATTCCAAAATTAGCCCCAGTGTTTTCAGTGGAGTGTGTTGAAACAAGCAAAAAAGAGAGGGTCATACCTTTTTTTTTGGAAACCCTAAAGGGTCGTACTTTTTTGCAACTAGGAGGTGACGACTGGCTTGAAACTTGTGCAATGGTTCTTAAAGAACTATTCTCTAATACCGTGATGAATTTTAATGATTGTTAGGCTCAAGCATGAGGTTTATTTCATTTAGCATGTACTTGAACCATAAACAAATGCAACAACACCATACACAAGTGTTGCAATAACGAAGATCACAAGAAGATAACCATGCACAAGAACACAAGACGTATCCTACGAAAACCCTTCTCAAACAAGGGAAAAACCCAACAATCCTTTGCTATATTCTCAAGAGAAGATCCCCCAAACCATAAACCCTATATGCACACAAAATGGTGCTCTACAACCTTGAAACTAGCACCCAAGAGAGGTGCACACTTCAATCATACAAGTAGGTCTGAAATTTCCAAATGACAAGTGAGAGTGTGTGTGTAATCCTCAATGTGGATTCACCTCTATTTATACAAGACTAGACACAACAATAGGTGTGGCTATTGACATAATAAGACCGACCTCAATAACTCAGTAATATAATTAATCATTACATAAATATTAATTATCTTTCACATATGGTGGGGCCGACTTGTACCCTTTACATCACAAATTAGGGTTACAAGAAAATATTACTCTCAGACAATATAGAAATGATCTCACACGTCCACTAGTGCTCAACCACTAGGGACACGTTCACCTATGCTCAGCCACATAGACATCATACTCAACAAATCTCTCTCAACTGAGTCCACAGGAGAATCATCTAGAGTACCATCTCAAGCCGACTCAACTAAGTCCAAAGGATTACAAGGCAAGAGACCATATCAATTTGACTCAACTCAGTCTAGAGGAGTACAAATCAAGAGACCACACGTCATCACAAATCAGTCCAGAGTCTAACTCACACCCATCACATGGGCACTCCCAACACTTGGGATCTCACTCACATATTTACCAACTCAGTCTAGAGGAGAACAATCTAGAGGATGTCTCATGAAGCTGCAATCAACAACACATCCTACCAATTGAACTAACCCTTGGGTGTTTGAGAGGAAATATTTTTATCCTCCCCACTTGGGTTCAAATCCCACTTGTGACATGTTTTCTCTTTGTGATCCATGTGGAATATTATCTCACCCTTGCTTATGTTCCTTTCAACATTGTTATCACCTCAATTTCCCTCACAAACGATACTTAGGCGATTATTTCTAGAATCATCACCAATTGACATTAATACAACAAAATCATGTTACCTCATGGCTATTTAAACACCTTAGTAACTTAAATCAACCATAAAATTGGTTATTTATTCAATAACATGTTGAGAAGGTTAGATTCCCAAGTCTTAATAGGAGGGATTCAACCCAAGGAATAGGTCCAATTAGACTCTTCCTTATTGAAATGGAACAATCCTTCGGATTATGGTTCGACAACCTTCTGATGGGCTTCAAGCAAAAGGTTTTATTTTTTGAGTATTTGTTCTTTTTCTATTTTTTTAGTTAAGTGATGAATAAAAGAAGGATAAACCAACTTAAGTAAAGGGATTAAGAAACACTATTTCTAAGAGAGAATTCTAAGAAAAAGTATAAGAAAATATGATTGTAGTTTGTCATCTAAAAGAGTAATCCTAAAGGAAAACAATTGTAACGAAGATATTTCAGGAACACATAAATAAATTATAATAGAAAGAGAAAGCTACAAGAAATAAACACGTACATTGTCATTTCATTCTTAATTAATTATAGTACTAATTCTATAATAAATTAATGAAATGAATAAAAAAAATGATTACAGGACATAAATGAAGAAAAACTCTAATATAAAACACATTTACATATTTGCTAAAAATTTCTATACAAGCATTTCAAAGAAAAGATCAAGATAACTTATAATAATTAGAAATCCTTATAAAACATTATGAGTGAGAAGATAATAACAGAAGAATCCACCATTTAAGTTGATCCATAATGAGTCTTCAACAAAAAAAAAATGTTCTTGGCCTCCATAAGGATTTTGAATTAAACTTAGAAATATTCATAGTATAAGTCATCACCATACTATGGGAGCCAAAAGTCTCTTTAAAAGTATTCATTTTACATATTTATACAATTAAAAAGTGTTTATGCAAGTTATTTTCCGAACTTAACCTTTATGTGAACGCGGGGTGTTAAGTATTTTACATTTTTTTATCGCATTTATCCCATTGAGTAAATAAATCATTACATAAATTTAAATGAGGAAATACATGTTGTTCCTTGGGAAATTTCAAAATAGAAAATTCATGTTCAAATCTTTTGATTTACTTTTCTATTTTTTGAAAAGTGCCCTTCAACTGAGTTGCTTTACAGACTTTAGAGTTAGATATTTCTACAGATGACCACGCTCCAAGGAAGAAATACCTTTGAACTCTTTCCCATGCTCTTGAATATCATCTTTGATTTTTTTTTAGAACTTGTGAAATTGGAATGAAGCCCTCAGGGGGGACCAAAAATGGGAAGTCTTTGTTGTACAGTGGTATATTCAATAAAATACTAGACTTTTATACATGCAAGTCACTCTTCCTCAATTTGATTTTAGGATTCATGTGCAATTCTTCCCTAGCGATTAATACCCTATTCTAATCCATACAACTCATTTTTTCTGAGCATCCTAATATGATGCTATTTATGTCCTCTACTCTTCTGGATTTTCTTAATAAAGTTCGGTTGATCTTAAACTTTCCCTTGCTACTCCTTTCATATCAGTTTTTCTTTGTATAAGATATATATTTGCATACTTGATTATTTTATATTGAAAACCTTGGAAATGAACTATTTTTTAATCTGGACATTGATTTTCCCCTCTTCTAGATCTTCTTCAATAAAATTACTTACCATGTTTTGTGAAGCTTTGTAATACTTGATTTGATTTTCTAGCAATGCAATTTGTTTTTCAAGGATTTGAATTTCTTCTTCTTAGACATTGGCCTTAACCATGATTGCATGAGAGATAGATAACCTAGATGGTAGGGGATCACCGATTCTAGCTTTCTTTGTGTCTATTGCTTACTCTTTAGTGGTACACATGATATAAGTATCTAGGTCCACTCTCTTCCTTTTTTGTTTTTGTTTGACTATGGATTAATTCCTTATGTTGTAAGCAATCAACTCTAAATCAGCAACCTCTTCCAGAGGGTTTGGGATTGGTTGATCTCCCAAAGATAGAATGTTCTCTAGACTTCCTAGAGTGAGAACTAGTTCCATCACACGTTCTTTACCTTTATTTGGACTTGGTTTGAGGATAAAAACATCCTCCATAGTTTAATGTATGAAATTGTTGGGAGGTCGTGTTGTTTATTGTGGTAGTTGTTGTTCTATAGGTTCCTCTATATGTTATTCCCCATGAATGTGTGATTGTTTTGTTTCAATAACAATACTTTCTTTATCCTTTGCTTGATCAATTTCTTTCTATTGGAGCCTTTCTTGTTCTTTCTACTTCTTTTCTTCTCTTATTGCTTTGCCTATTCTTCGACTATTAATCTCTCATTTTCTTTCCTTTCCTCTTATTCTTTCTATTTTTGTTCTTCTCCTTTCTTTCTCTTTTCTTCAACTTCTAGTATTTCCTTTTATTTCAAGTCCTTTAGAGCATTTTTCTAGCCTTAGACTTAGTTGCAATTCTCTTCACTTGTTCAAAAAAAGTTTCTTCTTCATCTTGTCTCCTCTTTATTTCTTTATCTTTTTCTTCAACTCTTCCTCTTGTTGTTGTCTCTTTTCTTGTTCTTATTTTTCTTTCATCTCTTCCTCTTCTTTTAATCTGATCTCTTCAAATTTCCTTTGTTCTTCTTATTCTTCTTTCCTCATTCTTTCTACACCGTCCATTTGTTTTCTAATTACCTCCATTTGGTCATTTGATTTCATTCCATAGAAGGAAGAAAAATCTATAAATCTTAATCTGGATTGAACATCTTCCCAATCTCTTGCACTCTCAAATGGGATATCACTCTTCCATTTCTCATGAGTGTATGTCTAGGTCAGTGAAATCATCTCACAATGTTTGGTGACATGACCAAATGGATCATGTCTTTGAAACTACCCTTGGGGAAACCTATACTCCAATATAACAATTGTTTCCTACCTGACATGCTTAGGATTGACTAAAACATAATGTCCCAAATTGAAATTATAAGGAACACATATTCTCCTTTTAGCATCTATAAGTGGAGAAGCATTAAAACCATGTAGGTTTGATATGATATTTCACTCAGAACAAGTCTATTGGGAACATACTTGGGAAAAAAGTGTGGAGCTATAATAACACCAAAGATCCTAAGTAGATGTATTCTTCCAACAAATACTAATTTCCAATACATCTAATTAACTTCATAGCTTCCCTAGTTATCCCTAGACATTCCTTGCAGAAGATACGATTATAGAGAGGAGCTAAGAATAAATCACAAATCCTTGCATAATTATTCTTGTGGTTTTTTTCATAGATTAATTGACAATATACATGAATAGTGGATTTAGAAATGTGCCAAATCCAATTTACACCAGGGAAAATGTTAGTTTCACAAATAACATCCATGAGATAAGATGTTATGTAAAATGTGGGCACCACTCATGGTTTAACTTTGTCCTTTTGTGTCATTTCTATAATTATATTCAAAACATGGGAAATAATGGTTGCCTAATTAAAGACATGACTTGTAGTGACAAATGTATAGGCCAATTGAAACCATGCATATTTGAAGTGGGTGAAACTTTGTTCACCATACAATCTGACTATTAAATTCATTGTATAGACATAAGGTTCCCTCAAATTAGTGATTGCATATATACCATTTTATTTCCCATTTTTTTTATCCTTCGCCCACTAACCATGGAGGATCTTCTTAGTGTCATGGTTTTATTAAATTGCTAAAAAATCTTGTAATAATGTGTATCTATGGTTGTAATAGTTTATAATATTCTTCCAATTAATATGGAAGGTAATACCCTATGCATCTACCCTCCTTATTCAAAATGGTCCTCTTCTCCACATTTGCATGAGAAATTATCTAATCTAGAGGATCTAAGCAAGGCATGATTGGATTTCTAGTTGCAATAAAGTGTAAGCAAGATATCCACATGTTAATGAAAAATGAATCATCTGCTCCCCTCATTTGAGGATCACAAGGAGGGATTACATCTAGGTAGTCTTATTCATGAAATATCCTATACAATTCTCTTCATCTTCGGAAAAGAATCTAGGGACCTATATGAATATCGATAACTTTGTAAATTGGTTTCACTGAATCTAGTTCAAATATTGGTATTTGAATGACTGGGGTAAATTGTTCTTGTGAGGTTTCAACTTCAAGGGGCCCTTGTTCAACCTATTATGTGCGTTCAATAGGTTGTTTTCCTGTAGGGGACGTCTTTAGTTTTATGGTTGAATCCATCCTAGGAGGCATTGTATCTGAGAAGAAAGATTAAATTGAAAATCACAAGAAAAAATTTCTCAATTTGCATAGAATTTGGTATTCCCAACTAAAATAATTTACAATAAATAAAATTTATAATGATTAGAAAAGGGCTTGAGGAAAATGATATTTTTTATTTTTCTTTTAGAACATAATGACACATTATAAAAGATAGAGAGTCATCAAAGGTCATCATGTCATATTTTTTTATCTTTCAAAATGATTTTCGTACTTGTCCTGCAAAAAAGTGTACACATTGTGCAAATTCGCTACACAAACTACTTGGCCCTACCTAAACTATCATGTCATCCTAAATGGTCCAATCACATTTCAAATCAAATTTTCTCAACATATGCATGTATTTATCCTCCAATTTTTCATTGCAAAGTACCCTCTACCATCGATCAAACCCCTTTCCTTCAATAAATTCAAAATAAACCACATGCTAAGAAAACTTTTTCCATCTCGCTACGCAATTTTCACATAGTAAATGCATGCTACGCATCCCCTATTTCTAAAATTTTCATTGTCCAAAGAATGAAGGGTTATATTTTGTGTCTAACAAGTATCCTGTGCCTATATACATGCGATCTAAAACTTGCTTATTGTACTGTTGAGTCTGTTTGACACAATTGAGTAAACCCTAACCTTGGTTTCCATTGTGTAAAGTTCCCTGTCAGAGTTTTAGACTTTGAACCTCCTTGTCCTTACCAGTCTCAGTGTTTTATCCTACATCTGCAGCATGTCAACTCAAGAGAAAAAGAAATACAATAAAGGAGGCAATGTGTCAAGATGTGAGCCACAAAGTTTAAAATTGGTAAATTCTGAACCAACATTTAGGGTTTCCTTTGAACAAGTTGGGTGCATGAGGTTTTGAGAAAATATTCAAGGGTACAATGTGCAGTTAACGAAGGAATTTTCCCTCAACTTCAATGGTTTCCAAACGAGGATTGTTGATATTACTTTCCAAGTATCAAAGGAGACAATAGTTGTTGCAACCGAGATTCTAGTTCAGGGGGGAGAAGTGCTTTAAAGGTATGCCTCTTGATCCATTTTTCGACACTGATTTCTTTAAAGAGGAAGTTTGGTGCTATTATTCCAAGAGAATGCATATTGGAGCATTATGAAAAGTTGTTAAGAGTCGTTCAACGATATTTCACTTGTGAGGGAACATTTGACAGAGTATACCAATATCATATAAGGATTTTAATGCATTTCACATGAAATAATCTTTTAAATTTACCTTTTTACCTATACAGAAGATTAGGTAAAATTTCAGACAGAGTACAGGCTAGAGTTGATCAACTTAAAACCAGTTTCTTTCATTTCTCTTTGGTAAAGTTACTAGTGGTGGAAGAACTCAAGAAATTGAACAGAGATTGAGACTCTTTCTTAGCTTCAACAAACATTCCTTTAGACCCCAAAGGAGACACCCCCTCATCTATTGAGAAAGTGGATTCTAAAGATTCAAGTGGGAAAGAGAAAAGGTTTGCAGAACAAGGCACATGGAAAGGAAAGGAAATTGAAGATTATTCACCAAGCCAACTAGCTAAGAAGAAGGGTAGAAAGCTACACTTTGCTGATGAGGTGGATGAAACACCAAAATTGAGTAGTCCAATCACAAGGTCAGCTGCTAAATGACTACATGTACCTGCCATGCATACATAGTCTGTTGAACACTCGGCTCAAGAAGTGGATAAAGATTAGGTGCAGTTAGTAGAGAAAGACAAAATAATTAGAGAGTTACAAGATCAGCTTAAAGAAGCTCAACATGTCATAGCTCAGTCCTATCATGAAAATAGGGAGATGAAGAGGAAATTGGCTGAGAGGGTTTCTAACATTCAAACACCACAGGATCAAATAGGTTCAAAGAAGGAATCAGTTTCAAAGGTTCTAGAAGGTTCTAAATAGAAAGAAATAAGGAAAATTCCTAAAACAGTGGAGTTTACTAAACCTACATCCCCTTTAACAAGATCCTCACCCAGAAAGATAAGTTTAGAATACAATTTTGTGGAGGAAACATATGCATAGGGCCAACCTGTATCAATTGAAAAGATTCACACTTCACCTGAAGAGGGTGAGAAAAATATCAAGTGGCTCAATAAGCAATTAAGGGAAGCTCAAGATCTAATTATTCATCTTAGAGAAGAGAACATAAGGTCGGAACTAAAGTTTAAGAGACACGTTCAGAAATGTGGACCAGCCATCAACAATGCTTGTGCAACTCTCTCAAATGCCCAGTCAAAGTTGAGAAGAAATGCACTTTTGTTTAGGCAAGTGAGAAATTTGAAAAGACAGAATGTGTCATTGAGAAAAGAACATAGGTCTCTGAAGCTAAAGATAAAGGTTGATGATGAATCCAAGGGAAATTTGGACCTACTTGCAGAGGTGGTTGAGATATAAATTTCATGTTTTCACAGTTTTTGTTTTTGATAAACCAAGGGTTAATCTGTTTTGAGTTTTGTCTGGAAAAACATCATTGTACAAAACTTGTATAGCGATCTCATGCTATGCAAGTGTTGTAAGTACACAAAGGGTTAAAGGAAAATGGGTAATTATTGATGGATGATATAACAGTCATTTTCAGCCTCCAACAATGTTGCAACCACCACCTAAACGTATTTTATTGAAGAAGACAAGCACGTTGTGTAAACTCGCTACGCAACTGTTGCAGGTTGCAGTTACACAATGAGTTGTAGGAGATCGCTACACAAATGAGTCAAGGAGCCTGATAAACGTTCAAATCAACATCATATTTGTCTCCAGATGAATCACATCAGCTTCAAATTGAAAAATCTATTGGAGAATATTTATTGTCAAGTGTATTGTTATGCATTAATTATGGTCAAAGTGAACTTCTATTTTTAGCAAGTATTTTAGAGTTTGTTCCTTCTTTGATGTAATCAGATCCAAAATTAAAGGATAACAATGAAGTTCGACTTATCTAGCCTAGGGATGTATTTTTATTATATATTTCATCATTTTGAATGTACAAGAGGTTGGCAGAAGCACAAAGGACAATTTGTCTTGAACATTGTGTAAAGTTTCTAAATTTAAATGAAATATTAGTGAAGAATTCCAGAGATTTCATACCAGATATTCTTGTGGTGGTGATTTGAAGTCAGTGTTCTCTTTCATGTATGTAATTCTTGTTTTCTTTCTCTTTCATCTACAAATTCATATATGCTTAAATTGGAAAACAAATGGTCTGAAATTCATTTGAAAATGATGCTTTAGATTCAAGCGATTTAAGCACTATCATTTCTTCTTAACTCAATCAAAATTCATCTTAACTAGTGCTCTGAGTATTTTTATTTGTTTTTCTCTTTCTTCCATCCTATAAAAACAATTTAAAAAAAATGAAAGATCATCACCTACCTAGCCTCTGCTTCCTTGATAGTTCTACCTACTAGTCACTATTAGTTTCTTTTTCTTCAAAGTTGACTCCATTTTCCAACAGTTTCATTTCCTTCTTGCCAACAAAATTCATAAATTTCTTCCTTTAAACAAATATCTAGCCACTGATCCTCAAAATAAAACCTATCTTTCATAGACCAAGTGACAAGAGAGATCCCTGTCTGAACTGAAAGGGATAGTTTCAGTTCTAAAGTGGGTTTGTGTTTACCTTTGTGATTTTCTTCATCGACCAATCAATTTACATAGTGATAACAAATTCCATGCAAAGTTCAAAGGATGAGCGATTATGATATTTTCTCGAAATTTGTGCAAAGAACACGATAAGCAACATGGCGAGAAACTTTATTGGGAAAAAGTTGGAAATTGTGGGTGTGGACTTTATCATCCTCCTTTTAAACTTTTATCATGATAAAATTAAACTTTTGATTTTAGACAAAGTTGGTAATCAATGTCGATGGGTGCTCATCAACAAAACTTTAAACTTTGTGATCTCTTCTTTTCTAAACATTATATCGACACCATTAAAACTTCCATTCAACATAAAGTTAAAAGACTCATTGATCATCGATGATAATTTAAACTTTTATGTTGCATTGTTATTGGTGAACCTTCAAATTTTTCTGAAAAAAAGAAGAAGCATGAAGATATTTTGACATAGCACATGTTGATCAACATACTTTTAAAATTTTCATAGACACTGAAAGTGAACTTTGCTCATTGATGAAAGTGAAAAATTCCACTGATGAAAAAATGAAAAACTAAGTAAAAGAACTCATAAGACTAAGAAAATTTTGGGGTTTTCTTTGGAAAATGAGTTATGTGAAAAAATAACTAACTCTTTGTAGGATTAAACCACAATCCAAGACCTAATTGTGAGAAGGAAATACTACACTAGCTAATTGCAAAAGAGAGAGAGGAGAGATAAAAATAAAATCAATCTTCACACATAAGATACTAAGAAACCAACTCAAATCACCTTGTATTAACCCTTGATCATGAGTACAATATATAGGAATCTCCACAAGAGGAGTAATGCACACTAGGTTGTGGCTTCCATGTGCATGCTGAAGTAAAAAACAACCACTCCTACTAGCAACAATTAATTAAAGTCAAAAGTTTCTAATAATAAGAAAATGTTAAAAGAATATTTGTGAACTTAGTGAGAACTATACATGAATTCAACATGCATTCCATAACCAAAAAACTCTCTTAGAATAAGACTAGAGTCCAAGAATGGAACTAAAGTCCTAATTGAGAGAGAATTTCATAAATATGGAAAGTCACTAAATAAGGGAAATAAGTTAACTCCAAGTTTAAGATGGCTAATATGCACTTCCTTATGAGGATAATATTCTCACTCAAGTGCGCTCTCTAGCCATGAAATGAGAATTATCTCCTAAAATTAAGGAATGAAGTGCTCATCCCTTAAAAAATAGGAATTTTCCTAATGGTGGCTAAAAAATAGGAATTTTCCTAGTGGTGGTTTATGATCCCATTGTTTTGGAAAACCATGGCATTTTACCATGGTATTACATATAGGAATCCACTAGATAAAAATAGACCCGCTATAAATAGACATGCTACAAATAGTAGTCCTCCTAAATAGTAGGAAAAATGGAAAAAAATGAGTAGTTTACTAAGTATGTAGTTGAGCATGTACCCCAAACCCCCCCTTGAAACACAAATAAGTTGTGTACAATGATGATCCTAAAAATATGAAGCCATGTTAGGTACTCATGTACAAGTATATATGCATAACAACTGAACAAAAGTGAGGTAAAAAGGGAAAACCTAGTGGGAACAAACACCCCCCTTCCCCCCCCCATATGTGTGTATGTGTGTGTGTGTGTGTGTTTATAACAAAAAATAAATGCTAACATGTTCAGTTTCTAATTTGATGTATCCCTCCTGGAATGTCCCTCAATGTGACAAACTTTTGTTCATTGAAAGAATTTGTGAAGGTGTTTGTCGCCTTCTTTGAAGATGGACAAAACTGCATATCAATGAATCCATCCTGAATCTTTCCTCGAATATAGTGCATATGAACCTCGATGTGCTTGGTCCATTATCTTTGGGTCTCTACATAACTTGAGATTACTATGATTATCACACTATATAACTATCAAACGATGAAAATGAACTCCCAACTTTGTAAGAAAGTGTTGCAACCAAATAGTCTGAGTAGTAACATTCATTGCACCCATGTACTCTACCTCTATTGATGATAAATCAATTATTGATTGCTTCTTACTTGACCAATAGATAGGTATTGATCCAAGTTAGAGGACATATCTTGAAGTGGAATTGTGATTAGTTCTATCGTCTGTCCAATTTGAGTTTGTGTAACCAACAAGATCTAAGGAAAATCATGTTGTATAGTGTATGCCGAAGTTAATAGTCCCCTTAACATATCTGAGAATCCTCTTTGTTTCCTTCTAGTGAAGCTCATGAGGCTCCTACATGTACCTGGAAACTGATCCAACTGCATAAGAGATTTTCGATCGAGAGTGTGTAAGGTAGAGAAGATTGATCCCCACCAACTATCGATATCTAGTACAATCAACCAAAGGTGTTGCGCCAACATCCTCTAGTCTAATCCTTGAATGTAAGGGTATTAGAGTTGGCTTGAAATATGTCATTTGAAACATTTCAAGTAGATCTCTATCATACTTGGACTAAGACATCTTGATTCCTGAATTATTCTGGTTGATTTCAATACTAAGAAAGTAATGTAACAGTCCCATATCTGTCATAAAAAACTTGTCATGCAAAGCGATCTTCACTACAGCAATGGAGGAGGTTGAACTCCCTGTGATGAGTAATAATATACATATAGAAATATCAATAGAAGTAAATCTATCTTCATCATCATATACACATTAGGATATGATCTACATCTAAGAAAACCTCTAGAGAGAAGATAAGAGTCGATTTTAGCATACCATGCCCGAGGAACTTGCTTGAGTTTGTACAATGACTTTCTCAACTTGCAAACTAATGATGGATCCTGAACATATCCCTTTGTTTAAGATTGATTAGCTTCGGAATATATCCTTATTGTATTTGACCAAGACAAACCCTAAAGAATCTTATTATATTATATTTATTAAGACGACCCTATTATGCCTTTGTAAAAGTCGGCCCTATTGTGCCTTCACAGTTAAATGTAAATTAAGAGGGTAAAGTGATAGGTTGGCCCAGACCTAATTAAGGGAGGCCAGACCACTATTTGTAAAGGAGGTTAGTGCCTCACTTGTTCACTCATGTTAGATCATGTTGTCATTGATGCCAATGGTTTGATTATTTGGGAGATTGTTGGATCATACGTCATTGATGCAAATGGTTTGATTGACTGATGTCATTGATTGATGTCAAGTAATTGATTGATTGATGATTGATGAACAATGTATATGCATTGTCCTCAATGAGAATGATATATGTCCAAGTGGAAACCAATTGATAAATATGGATCATTGATATGATGCCCTTGATGAGAATGATAGATGTCCAAGTGGAAACCAATTGATAAATATGGATCATTGATATGATGCCCTTGATGAGAATTATAGATGTCCAAGTGGAAACCAATTGATAAATATGGATCATTTATATGATGCATTGATGAAGATGGATCAATGAGTTGTCATTGATACATGATGCATAGTTGATATATATGATGTAGTGGTGAATTGATGCAAAGATGAATCATTATTGTCTTATCATGGTTGATAAGGTGCACAAATGGATGAAATCAAAAGTGTTCCCCTTATGGTGAAAGCCCTCATGGGAAGACGCTTTACGGATTGAGTTATCCTAGAAGAACGGTTGGAGGACCACGATTGCATGTGGATTAATGAGATGAAGATCAATGAATCTATTGGTGAAACTATCCTAGATGGATAGTGCTTGACATGCCATTTCCAATGGTATGTGGAATGTCACATAACTCCTCACGGTTTGAGATTTATGGCTCTACGAAGTTGAAGGACCCCCATATGATGGCTTGAAGCCCCAAAAGGTCAAATAAGTCAAAGTGATTGAAAAGAAGAAATCATTATTTAAATGATAAAGTAAAGTGACAAAATCAAGAAAGATTATTCAAATGATAAAATGAAGTGACAAAATCAAGAAGGAATATTTAAATGATAAAGTATTGGAGAACTTTCTATTCATGGAAAGTGGTTAACCCTAAAATAAGGAAAATAGGTTAAGTGAACTAGAAATGGGTTAAGTGACCTAGAAGATGAAAGTATAAATAAGAAGCTAGGATCTCTTGTAAAATGCACATTTGGTGAGAATCCTTTTTATGGATCAATGGAGAGCTTCTTGTGAATATCTTTTGGAGTATTGATGGAGAGCTTCTTGTGAGAGCATCTTATTGATGTGGATCTCTTGAGCATGATTGAATATCTATTATGAGGAAGAGAGCGAGAGGAGAATCTCATGGACGCATCAAAGTTTCGGCAATGTCAGAGGTCTTGACGACAAAATAATTGATTCACAGAAAACCCTATTTTTTTATGCCCACGCGGGCTGTCTGTGTATAGGGTGTGTGTACACATGGGTTGGTTGTGTATAGGGTGAGTGTACATGCTGGTTGACTGTGTACATGGAGCGTGGAGTGGATAAAATCATGGATATTTGTGTTTGAGCTGGTGCCAAGCTCTTGGATGATGAGGCGGGTTCCAGATCTGCATTCTATGGCCTCAGATCTATCACTGAGACACTGGTATGGTTACATTATTGTCTTGATGGATACTATTGTTTGATGTGTTGTGAATGCTTAG
>ML790474.1:219915-232143 GCA_009831015.1 Picea engelmannii | reverse complement strand
GTCATATTGGTATCTTTACTTCTAATCCAACTTCATGATAACACATGCTTACAATATTTGGTTGATTAGTGCCTTGATTATTTGTAGGGGATATATATATTACAATATATTACAATATTACAATATTACAATGTAATAGTAATGCTATATTACAATGCAATATGGCATTACCATATTACAATGTAATATGGTAATGCCATATTACATTGTAATATGGTAATGTGGTAATGCCATATTACATTGTAATATGGCATTACCATATTACATTGTAATATGGCATACAATATGGTATACCATATTACAATGTAATATGGTAATACCATATTACAATGTAATATGGTAATACCATATTTCATGTAAAAAAAAAAATTCAAAACTTAAAGCCATCATCATAATATCGACAAAAGTTCGTCGGAAACAATTTTACTATTTTACCAAAACCGTCGCTATAGCGATGAAATTTCATCGCAATTTGCCACGAATTTTTGTCGCACAAACAACATCTGCGTCGTAAGTTTGGTTTTGAGATATTTTTTCGTCAATAGTGCCACGGTTTTTCATCGCAAGTTGCGACGGTTTTGCGTCGCACATTCAGAATCTATGTCGTAAGTTATAGGCTTGGCATAACTGTTTGTCGCAATTGTGACAAAGCATTTCTTCGTTGTTATTGCGACATAATTTCGTCGAAATTGCGACGATGCATAGGGTTAACCGATGTTGAAGGTGGTGACACATGGAGCTCTTATTTCATCTATGTTTCCACGCACACCTGGATCGTGGATATAGCGATGAAATTATTCTGACAAAAAAAAATCTCAGCTGTCGTGGAAATTGCAACGGATATGTGTGGCAATATCAATGAAAAACCGTCGCAAATTTGGTCATATGTAGTAGTGGTCCTTCTTACCCTTGCTCTTCTGATCATTCTTCTTTGAACTTCCTTGATTTGTAAGTGCATGGGGCTTGGAATTGTTTAGTGCCCCTATATGGATGAGCTTTGTCTACTCATGGATAAGTGAATCCATGAACTCATCCATGTATATCATTCTCTAGCTAATGACCTCTTAGGTTGTCTTGATTACTTATCAAATCCTTCAACTTTGTCCAAAGATCGTTAGGAGTCTTGCAAGTGTTGACATGAAAGAGGAGATCTAGAGATATGCTCAAGAATAATATCTCATAGGCTTCATCAATTATGTTGAAGTATTTTGATTTATGTATGGTTGAATTAGGCTCGACCTTAGTCCCCATGGTGACCTTATACAAACCCTTGCTGCGAAGTAGAATCTCTATCATGGGCTTCCACTCAAAGTAGTTGAAGGGTGTCAAGATCACTGAAGAAGATGGTTGGTCCATAGTTCTCTATGGGATATCCATAATTACATATAAACATGCAATAAAATTGAATACTCCCTCAAAATAATGGCTCTGATACCATGTAGGATTAAACCACAATCCAAGACCTAATTGTGAGAAGAAGTACTACACTAGCTAATTGCAAAAGAGAGAGAGGAGAGAGAAAAATATAATCAATCTTCACACATAAGAGACTAATAAACCAACTTGAATCACCTTGTGCTAATACTTGATCATGAGTACAATATATATAAATCTCCACAAGAGGCATAATGTGCACTAGGTTAGGGTTTCCATGTGCATGCTCAAGTAAAAAAGCAACCACCCCTACTAGAAACAATTAACTAAAGTAAAAAGTTTCTAATAATAAGAAAAGGTTAAAAATATAGGTGTGAACTCGTTGAGAACTTGTTAAGAACCAAATATCAATATAGCATAGAAAAACCTCAGAAAAAGTACTCAATGCCTTGAAAAAGAGATAATTTCAGATAATAAGCTTCTTCGAGGGGGCAACCTCCTTTTACCCCACTTAAATGTTCAAGTACAAGATGATTCCAAATGAAAATGTCTCATTGGTATATATAGGAGACTAGGAGGTATAATTACAACTAATGGAATAAAGCCGACATAAATAAAATAACATTACTAATGTAATATGCCCCAATTAAGGGGTAATGAGCCAATATTAGGGCTTAATAGAACTCTACATGAAAACAACATGCATTCCATAATAGAAAAACTCTTTGAGAATAAGACTAGAGTCCAAGAATGGAACTAAAGTCCTAATTGAGAGAGAATTTCATAAATATGAAAAATCGCTAAATGAGTGACATAAGTTAACTCCAATTTTAAGATGGCTAATGTGCACTTCCTTAGGAGGCTAATATTCTCACTCAAGTGCGCTCTCTAGCCATGAAATAGGAATTATCTCCTAAAATTAAGGAATGAAGTGCTCATCCCCTAAAAAATAGGAATTTTCCTAATGGTGGCTAAAAAATAGGACTTTTCTTAATGGTGGTTTATGAGCCCATGGTTTTGGAAACCCATGGTCTTTTTCCATGGTATTACATATAAGAATCCACTGACTAAAAATAGACCTGCTATAAATAGACATGCTATAAATAGACATGTTATAAATAGACATGCTATAAATAACAGTCCTTCTAATTAAAGGTGGGAAAAATGGAAAAAAATGAGTATGTCACTAAATATGTGGTTGAGCATGTACCGCAACACTCTTATAAAAAACTATCTACACTTGAAAGCCAAAAATTATTTTTTAGGATAAGCAAAGAAACTAAATGAAAAAGAAGTGTCCAAAATTTGCAAAAAAAAAAGGATGTGTTGAGGACTCAACATAGTGCGACTAGCATTTCATTTAATTGTGTAAGTTGCACATGAAATCCTTCAATACCCATGCGACCTTGCTAAAGTGGAAAACAACTATCTCCACAATGCATTAATGAACAATATCCTTGGCTCAAGTGACTCTAGGGTGTTGTATGAGGAAAATTCAAGCTCGCATCTCATTAATATTGAGTACTTTGGCCTCCCAAGGGTCTCTATTAAGAATTTGGGATCCCATTTGAATGATGATAATTTGCATTGGTACTAGTTAATCATTGGAGCTCCAATTTTTCTTATAATTAAAGCCACGAGGTAGAATTTTAAAGAAGAGAATAATTGCAAGGTTATGTTGGAGGAATGTGTTGGAAATATTGTTTTCATTGATGTCAAATATAGGGGGAGACAACATATTTCCAAGATAAAGATTGCAAGATGAGGATTGCTGGAAATATTGTTTTTGGATTTTTGATGCTCGATTTATATACCTTATCTTTGAAGGAATGTTTACCCTGTAAACCTATCTCAAATGGGAGCATAGGTTATATGGTTGAAAATATTATTCCAATACCTTTCCAATGGTATATGGAATCCCCTATAACTCCCTAGGAATGAGGAGATATGATTTTTTCAGTCAAACAACCCAACCAAAACATTTAGGTCGGCCCAGCCAGTCTTTACAGGTCATCCCTAAAAGTGAGGACATAAATACTATAAATAGAGGATAGATGTGTGCATTTGAAGTTCATTCAAGCAAGAGATCAAGTCTAAGGTATGCAAAATATATTTGAGGTGAGTTTAAGGAGATGGGGTGTATTTTTTTGGATCTAAAGGTGTGCAAGAGAAGTCTAAGGGGTTTTCTTGGGGTTTTTCTTGTTCTTAAGGTGTGCTATGAAGGACTAAAGGTATGTGATGTCATAAAGTGCATTGTTTTGAGGTTTTGATGTTCTATGGGATCATATTCTGGGAATGATGCTATGAGTCTCTCTAGGGCATGAAAGATAAATGTGACTAGGGTTTGAAGCTATGTATGTAGTATGCAGGTGAAGTCATAAGTACTATGTGTATGAATATCATGGGTTGGTGCCTACACAATATCTTGTTGATTTGGTTCTCAACTGAAGATATTGGTGCCTACAAATGTTGTTGAGTTGGTGTTGAGCTAAGGGGATTGGTGTCTGCAAAAGGTCTTACTGATTTGGTGCTCAGCTGAGGAGATTGGTGTCTCTAATAGGTTGGTGCTTGCAAATATTGTAACAATAGGTTGGTGCCTACATGAATTTATTAAGATAAGTTTTATGGTTTTCTCTTGATTGGGTTTCCATGTTAAACTTTGTGCATTGTGATTTGAGTTTATATGTGATTATTGTTTCTCAACTAATGAATGATTGATGAATGGTTATATAAAGTAAAAAAATATCTTATACTGATTCACCCCCCCTCTCAGTATAAGCATAAGTTCAATAGAATGATCATGGAGACCAATAATCTCTCTCATTTCTACAATTCATTTCCCTCGTGATTGATTGTTTTTTTTCCTCAAGGAACTAATATATCTTCATTCACTTTAGTTAGAGAGAGCTTTCAAGAAGGAAAATGACTCATCCCAAGGACAACATTGGAGCCAACCTAAACCCATTCATTCTCATTAAGTGATATCAAATATTTCAAGCTTTTCCATTAGACTAGCCTATGAGTAATGTTTTCTCCCTCCAATTTTTATGTTTTAAATAACATTATTGTGGTTAAATTTGTAATATAATTGCATACATGTTTTCTTGTTGTTTGTTTTATGTTATGATACTCTTGTGTGATGTTATAATACTCTCATTCTTGTCCCACAACTAACAATTGTTCGTTGTTTAGCTTACAACATCGCTAAATCAAGGGATTTTTCTCACCAATGCAACAAAACCCCAACCTTAGATTGACAACTCCACTTTGGGTTTAGATCATCTAAAATTACTTCTTAGGTTGTTTTTAATCAAATTGTGATTTTTGGTGACTTGCAAGTTCATTCACAAGTTTTTAGTTTCACTCAACACCTACCAGTAGAGGTAGGATTTCAAGAAATATTATTTTTTGAAATCTTGATGTTTCACGTGCATGTTTATTTCTATTTCACAAAATTCACGTGGTAGAGCCTTTGATAATTGCATGAACCTCGCGGCTTGATTGTGTGTCAGTTGTACCATACATAGTCATTTTAATTGTTCTTGCATGTAGTTAGTGAGGAAATTTCTATATTAGATCACGTGAGTTTGTCCCCATCCATTTTTTGCATTTAGGCCATTGGTTTAGGAAGTGTAGGTGTAAGTTTCTATTTTTTCAAGAATTATAGGGTGTTGTATCTTTGATATTGCATCTCATTTCTTGTGTCTAGTAATTAAATCACTTAGTGGCTAAGTGGAAGAAATTATAATTCCAAGTATTTTTCACGTGGATGACTTATTGTTTTTCGTTGCAATTTGAGTCATACATTTCCATTTCAATTGTTGGTTTGTTCAAATCACATTGCTTAAATTCATTTAAAGAAGAAATAACTAGGTGGGAAAAGAACTCTTGTGGTTAAATCACGCATTACTTACAAATATTTCCATGTTGACCAATTCATGATTAATTAACATTTTCAAAGTTAGAATTCACCCCTATATTTTTTTATTTATGTTATCACAATTCACACAAACAAGGGACTTAAAATATATCTCATCTCCAGTATTCTCTTTGTCTTGCATTCACAAGTGATGTTGGTGAATAAAAAAAATGTGATAGAGTGAAATAACTATTTTATTATATTGTCATTTAAATTTTGGTTTTTCATTTGCAAAATTCATAATACTTAGAAAATTAATTAGACAGAGAAAGAACCCCGAATGTTCAAATATTTGTCTTCACCAAATTTCTCAAATTTTATTTTTGCAATTTTTACTTCAATTTAACGTTGTTTTTCACCACTTGAAACACACACATGAAGGACCTAAAAATTCTTCTTTAACGTAAGTATGCTCTTTAACCTATTCCCATAAAGTTATTTTGGTGAATCAGAAAGAGTGAGAAGTCTAAAATACTTCATTCCTCATATCATTAATCACATCCACTAGTCCATGATGTCAATGTTATCCCCTTACATATAACCAATGTAATCATATATTTGATTTAATTATTGCATTTGAGTTCATGAATTAATTTATATTCTAAGTTAGGATTGTGGGGGTAAGCATCAAAATACCTCTCTATAGTCATTTCTCATCTAAAGCATAGTTGCTTTCCTAAGGTTCTTAAAATCCTTTCATATTGAGTGTGAAAAACAAAGACAAGGAGATATTGTGTAGGGTCATATGTTGAGGTCAAGTTTTTTATGTCAGTCTCATTGATCCACCCAACTCTTTTTTAACCGAAACCCTTGACTATTGGAGGCTAAGATTTCCTTTTTATCACTTGTGAAAGGTAACTTAGTGGCCAAAATTTAGGATTTCCACTTAGGTAGCATTCATGGGTTACATTTGTACATGAGGTAGATAGTGTTGACCATTGGGACATGCCTCCAATTCCCTTCACTATAACTAACTCATTATTACTTTCACTGGACATGTTTGGTGGATTCATGACCCATCCATTGAGAGCTTTTGGAAAACCCAATTACAATTTTAATGACATATCGCTCGAGTCAAGATTGTGCTTTTTCTTTTCGACACATCGCATGATAACCTTACATCAAAGCTCTACATTGTAATCTATTAAAACACACTTTAAAACCACATTGTTCATGACTCGAGCACTTTTTTTCCTTGGAAACATGGATTTTGATTGCATAACAATTTTTTATTTTTTATTTGTCTTATTTTATTTTTTTCATGGGCATGACCCCCAAATCCCCATCTTGAAAAGGTCCTCATAAATGGCATATGGAAACACATTATATTTTCCCACATGATAATGTGGTGTCATCCTATTCTTCCCCATTTATCCAAAACTGGCCTCCTATAGATTTTTTATGGCCATTCACCACTCAAGAGGAGTAAGAAGAATACCACATACTATAAACACCCATGACATGGGGGAAATGATAGTAATGCTAGGGGAGTTTGCAATCCTTTTATAAATATAGTCTTAGCAAGAAGAAACAATTTTTTCATACTTGGACTAATCAACCTTACCCTCTTTGTTATTTCTATGGTCACTCGCTCCATTAGTGCCCTGATTTCACCCTAGATCTAGTCCAAGTAGTTTTTTTAGAATTCCATAAACTTGGTGGTACTCATTCTATTACTTCAAAGTGCCACCTTCCTCACCATGAATCCATTATTTTTCCAGGTTAGGTTCCATATTCCTTAACCTTGGAGGTTATCCCTCATGGGGGTAACACCCCCTCCCACCATATCTACTTCACAATTGAGACACAATGATATAGACTTGGAGGAACCCCTTCCACCTCTAGTTCCACAATGTTCACTAGACCTTCTTGTAAATAAAATGGAAGTGCTTACCCACTTCCATCACAAACTATCACCTTTGATTGTGACTAACATATCCAATCACATCTTCCATTTTCTACCTCATTTCAAATAAGGGTCATTATTAAAACCTTTATGTTTCATCGATGTATTGTAGATGATGGACCCTCCTCATGTACTATGTTCTTCTCAGCTTGATAACACCTAGGCTCTCCCATTCTCATTCCATCAACAACTGAGTTATGTTCCTTTTATGATAGATTATATCCCCACTTTGGGATCCTACCTAATCTCCCCATTGAGTTAGGCGGTAAGATTGTTGTGGTCGATGTTGCTTTCATGACTGGTCTAGTGGATTGCAATATCCTCCTTGGACATGTATGCATCTAATCCATGAATTTTTTTGTGTCTTCATTCTTTTGGGTCTTGATATTCTTGCATGAGGGATGCGTCATCACCATTGATTAAATCTCTTATTTTGAACCCCCCTCACATGCTTCACATGACACAATTTCATCTTCTATCACTCACGTTGAGTCCATGCACTATGTGTCCACCTCCATTAATTGTGCAACATCCAATCCTATCAAATGTGCACCCATAATTACGAAATCATCTTGGAGAGGAACTACTCGAGTTGAAACTGGAAATATATTGGACAATTTCAAGAATGATATTCTCAGCCCCCTCAATTTTTAGTTGGATACACTGCAAGATTTAAATTAATGCAATGAAGTTTACATTAGAGAAATTTTGACGTCTAAAATGGGTCTCCTAAGGAAAATAATAAAATAATAGTTAAAAAAAAAAAGATGAATTTTCAAAGGGAAATAAAGATAACTACCTTTTCTAATGTATTTTCAATTTATCTCCTAAGAGGTTTACTCAAATTTCAAGTGTAGACACTCCTTGGATGCATAATTAAATTCCACATCCAACGAGTATCCACTTCACATACTGTTGATAGACTCACAATGAGATAAACTGGAAATACATGAACAAAATGTGTTTCTTGGATTTTCGGTTTATCTCACCAAGGGTCTATCGAAAGTATGCAGAGTGGGTACTTGTTGGATGTGAAATTTAATTATGCATCCAAAGAGTGCCTACACTTGAAATTTGAGTAGACCTATAAGGAGATAAGTCAAACATACAATTAAAAAAAAAAAAAACTTTCTTTCCCTCCAAAATTATTTATCCTTGTGGTTGACATCATCATTTTGAATCCTATTGGTTCTTTTAAAGTTGATGTTGCTAACACATATTTTGTTTCATTACCATAAGGGAAATTAGTGACATAATCGAAGTGGATCTACAAGATCAAGCACGCTGTGAATGTCAGTGTGGAGAAGTTCAAAGCCAGGTTTGTGGCTAAGGGGTTCTCTCATAAAGAGAGAGTTGACTACGATGAGACGTTTGTCCTAGTAGATAGGTACACTTCGATTAGGGTCTTGATATATATTGCAGCTGAGATGGGGTGGAGGATCTACTAGATGGACGTGAAGACGGCCTTCCTTAATGGAATCATTGAGGAAGAGGTGTACATTGAGCAGCCAAAGGGTTTTGAGGTGCAAGGGAGGGATTCCCACGTGTGCATATTGAAGAGGGTCTTGTATGGGCTCAAGCAGTCTCCTAGGGAGTGGTACTCGATGTTGAAATATTGTAACTGCAAAGAATATTCTAATTATAATTGAGTTATTATCATGTAGATCAATCCCATTTTGTGGATTGATCATGTCAGGACTTATGTATGACCAAATCCCCTTTTGTGAATTGGTCAAACCCCATTCAAATGATGATAATTGAGAAGTCGACCCCTAGGGATAATTAAAATGGTTTTAGCCACTAGTTGGAGAAGTTGACCCTGCTTGATGAAAAGACACAACTCTAGTGCTCCTCAACTAGTATAAATAAGAGATCTTGTAGTTAGAAGAAGGAGAAGAGAGAGGTGCATTTATTAGTCTTGGATATTCTCTAGTGTTTGGTCTTTTATCTTGGCATTCTATTGGCAATCTATATTAAAGAAGTTTTTGTTGGGTTTTCTCCCCCATAAGGGTTTCCCACGATAAAATGTTGTGTACCTTGTGATTGTGTTTCTCTCAGTGATCCTGCTTATGCTATTATTGTCTAGTAAATTGAAAAGAACTTAATAGCAACTCTAAATTTAACATGGCATCTGAGCTTGACTGAATAGAGAACCTTTCATTGGGTAACAAAAAATGTCATTGTTGGCGTACAAGAAAATTAGCGATTTTTTTTGGAAGGGAATTTCAGCCTCAAAAACATCTAGGGAAGTGTGCCCTAGCCTAGAAAACTCATTGACAGCTTGAGCGCACCTTTTCAGTGGCCAGAACCTCCAGAAAGTGAAAACCTAGTTTTCACTCGTACTAGAAAACCAGGAAACCAAAACTAGTACCAGAAGTACCAGTCCAAATTTGCGCAGGTCCAATTTCAATGGGGGGAATTTGGATTTTCTGAAAACAGACTGCACTAGCCTACTTGCCTCAACCCAATGCACCTCTTGATAAGTTCAGATTCAATTTATGAGCACTTTGAATTTTTGGTCATTTTCCCAGCTCCAGGTCAAGATGCTTGCGAGCACTAAGCTTGTTGACAAGTTAGAAGGTGTGGAAAAATTTCATGCCTGGAAGTACATAATTTCACTCATTCTTGAAGAGAATGACCTTGCAAAATTCATAAAAGAAAATGTATCGAAACCCCCAGAAGATGCAACCAAAGAAAAGTACAAGAGGGATATGTTTAGGGACAAAAGAATCATTGCAGATTCTATTAAAGACCACTTGATCCCTCAAGTGTATTCTAAGAATAATCCAAAATAAATGTTTGATTCCCTAACCAAAATGTATGTAGGAAGGAATATCAACTAGAAGATGAATCTAAGAACCCGACTCAAGAATACAAAGATGCAGAAAGCAGAAACCTTTCGTGACTATTTCTCTAGGGTTTCTCAATTCAAGGAACAACTAGAAGAAATTGGAGACAACCTAGATGAATATGAACTACTAATGACATGTCTTAATGGTCTCACAAGACCTTGGTATGCCTTCATCCAAGCTATCTATGCAATAAAGGAGAAACTCCAATTTGACAGTATTTGGGAAGAATGTGTTCAAGAAGAAGCAGGAGTAGCTAATCAAGAAGAAATATTACTAAGGGATGAAGATCAAGCCCTATATACGCATGCTAAAGGAGGAAATAAAAGGTCTCACTTCCAGAAGGAGACCCACCTACATAAGGAATTTCACTCCCCAAAGAGATTCACCCATTTCCATAAAGAATCTCACCCTCCAAGGAGATTCCAAAAGTTACAAAAAGGTCAAGGAAGAGAAAAATATTTCTCCTCTTATAAATATTATCATTGTGATAAGATGGGACATATTGCTAAGAATTGTCTATCTAGAAGAGAAATAAAAAAAGACACCATTCCCATGCAGTTGAAGATGATGAGCCACCCACAAAGATGATTAAAGAAAAGATTGAAGACTATGTTTTATTCTCTTCCCTCTCAAGATTTGTGTCACCTGGAGATAATAATTGGCTCATAGATAGTGGTTCCTCTAAGCACATGACAAGTTAGAGAGACATTCTCTCTAGCCTTACAGAAAAGAACTTTCTCCAGAAAGTTACACTTGGAGATGATTACCAGTACCCTATCAAAGTAGTGGGAGAATCCACCTACAAACTTGATTCAGGGACCCCAATGAAAATGAAGGATGTACTCTATGTACCAGGTTTGAAAAAGAATTTTCTTTCTATCTCAGCTTTAGATAAGAAAGGTTTCAGGGTTGCATTCATAGATGGATAAGTCCTTATGTGGCCTAAAGGAAAAACCATAGAAGATACAATTTTTATTGGAACAGAAGAAGGTGGCCCGTATAAATTAAAACGTCACTCGGATGCAACCTTGACTCACTCCACTAAGAGTCCATGTAAAATTTGGCATAGAATACTATCTCACATCAACTACAAAGCCTTACCATGTGTAAGCAAGGTAGTTACAGGTCTACTAGAATTCAAGGTTGATCATGAAGATGTGTGGAAGGGATGTGCACAAGGAAAGAACATAAAGAATCCTTTCCCGAAGAGCGAAAGTAAAGAAGAAGGAATCTTGGAGATCATCCACTCAGATGTATGTGGCTCAATTCCATCAACCTTTCTTAGTGGGTATGTATACTATGTGTCATTTATTGATGATTATGCTCACAAGACTTGGGTTTATTTATTGAAATCAAAAGATGAAGCGTTTGGAAAATTCAAGGAATTCAAAGGCTTGATAGAGAATCTCTCTAAAAGAAAAATCAAGATACTCAGGTCAGATAATGGAGGAGAATACACCTCAAAACAATTTGTAAGATTTTGTAGAGATTCTGGGATTAAAAGGGAGATCACCACTCCCTATAATCCTCAACAAAATGGTGTAGCAGAAAGAAATAATAGAACTATAGAGGAAGCAGTGAAGACTATGATCCATGTGTTAGAAAAACAGGACCGCGGAGCAATAAAATAAAACAAATGCAGAAACAAAACATAGAAGACATACAATACAAGAGAGACACAGATTTACGTGGTTCACCCAGTGTGGGCTATGTCCACCAGAGAAATTGCTAGGTCCTTCCTTTATTATTATCTTGCAAATGAAGGGATACAACCTACAACAAAACCCATTGTAACTTCCTCTTCTTTCTCTCATAGTCTCCTCTCTCAGAATACAATATTCACCACCAACCATAGCCACAATACATTTCCCTCATAAAAGAGGGTTGCCTTATGGGGAAAAAAACCCTAACATAATCTCTACCATTAGATCTGCGACCTTATAATGAACGGTCCAGATTTACAATGAAATTACAATACACTTTTATAAGGCAATTTTTGCTTCGGGGGCTTCGCCCCCGAACCCCTCGGACCCTGCAGAGGGGGTACCCCCCCTCTGCACTCCCCCGCGTGGAAGAGTGTACATACTTCTAGGGTGTAAATACTTCATGGGGTATAAACACAGCTGAAAGTAAAAGACCTATAAATCAGGAAGATAATCAGGCTCCACAACCAACAA
>ML790474.1:203456-215950 GCA_009831015.1 Picea engelmannii | reverse complement strand
CTACTCTGCTCAATGGTAGGAATAGATCCTTCTGATATAAATAGTCTTCCATCTGCATCTTCCATAACTAGTAGTTTTGGCCGTTAAATTTCTCGACCCTAAACTTTCCATCTTCCGACATTGCTCCCACTCGAACCAGGAACTCTCTTTTCCTACGAGTTACCTTATGCTCTGATAACAGTTGTTAGAAAAATAGGACCGCGGAGCAATAAAATAAAACAAATACAGAAACAAAACATAGAAGACACACAATACAAGAGAGACACAGATTTATGTGGTTCACTCAGTGTGGGCTACGTCCACCAGAGAAATTGCCAGGTCCTTCCTTTATTATTATCTATCAAATGAAGGGATACAACCTACAACAAAACCCGTTGTAACTTCCTCTTCTTTCTCTCACAGTCTCCTCTCTTAGAATACAATATTCACCACCAACCATAGCCGCAATACATTTCCCTCATAAAAGAGGGTTGCCTTCTAGGGCAAAAAACCCTAACATAATCTCTACCGTTAGATCTGCGACCTTATAATGAACGGTCCAGATTTACAATGAAATTACAATACACTTTTATAAGGCAATTTTTTCTTCGGGGGCTTCGCCCCCAGACCCCCCAGCCGAGGGGATAGGCCCTCTAGATCCCGCAGAGGGGGTACCCCCCCTCTGCACTCCCCCACGTGGAAGAGTGTACATACTTCTAGGGTGTAAATACTTCATGGGGTATAAACACGGTTGAAAGTAAAAGACCTATAAATCAAGAAGATAATCAAGCTCCACAACCAACACCATGATCAAGATATTCCAATGCACTTATGGGATGAAACAACAAGAACAACAATGTATGTCCAAAATAGATTATCCCATAGTGCACTTGGATTCAAAAACCCTGAAGAAATGTTCTCCAAAAACAAGCCAGAAGTAAGCCATCTCAAGATATTTGGTTGTCCAGTGTTTGTACACATTCTGAAAGGAAGGAGAAATAATATGGACCCTTCAGGAAAGAAGAGAATATTTGTTGGATATTGTGAGGTCTTTAAGGCCTTCATAATTTACATACCAGGTTACCATCATATTGAGATAAACAGAGATGTAACCTTTGATGAAGATGGAACACTCAATAAATCAAGGAGATGTCATCTTGAAGAAGCATATGAAGAAGAGCCTATAGCTCCCAGAGTTGCAGAACCAGTGAGGGAAGTTACAGATACCGCTGATGATGAGATTCCAATAGATCATGATATGATAGAATGTCAAGAGCCTCCCCAAATGGTGATCTCTCACAAGAGAAATCCATCTTGGGAAAGGGAACTTATTCAAGATGGAGAGAAGTATGGTGCCTGAGAAGGAACCACGAGACAAATAAAGAACCTAAGCCATTCTCCAGTTACATGGATTTGATGTGTGATCTCATAGAAAAGGATCCAACTTGCTTTGAAGAATCCATTCAGAAGAAATAATGGGTAGATCCCATGACAAAAAAATACCAATCCATTATAAAGAATGATGTATGGGAAATAGTTCCCAGACCGAAGAACAATGATGTGGTATCTTCCAAATGGTTATACAAGATAAAATATGTTGCAGATGGAAGTATTTAAAAACATAAAGCAAGGTTTGTAGCTCGTGGATTTTCTCAAAATGAAGGCATTGATTATGAAGAGACATTTTCTTCTGTAGCCAGATACATTTCTATCAGAACCATCATAGCTCTTGCATCCAAGATGAAGTGGAAGTTACACCATATGAATGTGAAAACAACCTTCTTAAATGGTGTTATTGAACAAGAAGTGTATATAGAACAACCTCAAGGGTTTGAAGTTGAAGATAGAAAGACTTAGGTCTGCAAGTTGAAGAAGGCTCTGTATAGGTTGAAGCAAGCTCCTAGAGCTTGGTATGGAAGAATTGACAGTTTCATGACGAGCTTGGGATTTACCAAAAGTAAATTTGATTCTAACCTTTACTTCAAGGTTATGAATGATGATCCAGTTATATTATTGTTGTATGTAGATGACTTATTCTTAACTGGAGAAGAAAATCTCATCACTGATTGTAAGAAGAAGCTCACTGCAGAATTTGAGATGAAAGACCTAGGCCTAATGCACTATTTCTTAGGTCTTGAAGTTTGGAAGAGCCTTGAGAAGATATTCCTTAACCAAGGGAAGTATGCAGTTGTAATACTAAATAGGTTTGATATGTTGGAATGTAAATCCATGAACACGCACATGGAAACAAAGTTGAAGCTCCTCGTTGATACTTCGTCAGAATTGGTCGATATTATGTTGTACAAACAGATCATTGGATCGTTGATGTATCTGATGAATACTAGGTCAGATATATGTTTTGTTGTGAACACCTTGAGTCAGTATTTGGTAGAGCCCAAACATGTTCACTTTGTTGTTACAAAACATGTGATGAGATACCTTAAGGGTATGTTGGACTTTGGTCTCTGTTATAATGGAGATCATGACTTCAAACTGGTTGGTTATACTAATTCAGATTGGGCTGGGAGTGTTTCTGATAGAAATAACACTTCAGGATGTTGTTTCAGTTTTGGGTCAACCATGACTTCATGGAAGAGTAGGAAGCAATCCAGTATTGCTCTTATCACGATAGAAGTAGAATACATTGCAGTATGTTCCGCCAGTTGTGAAGCCATATGGCTTCGAAAGTTGTTGACAAGTCTATTCGATCTGGAGATGGAAGCCATTGTAATTCTATGTGATAACCATAGTTGCGTAAAGATAATGAAGAACCATGTGTTCCATGACAAGTCGAAGCAGATAGAAATCTAGTATCACTACATTCGTGATATGGTATAGAGGGGAGTTGTAAATCTCCAATATGTTGGCACAGATGAGTAGGTTGCAGATGTGTTGACTAAGCCTCTATCTCATGTAAAGTTTGAATACTTTCGAGACAAGCTTGGTAAGGACCTCCCTCGAAAGGGGGAGTGATGTTGATGATACTATGGTATCCTGACCAAACAACGGATAGCTCAGTTAGGATTTTATATCCTAGGGGAATGATCATCCCTGGACAGATCCCGAAGGTCCGGTAAGAATGGTCTGTCAGAGTACCTGTGCATGTATATGACATTTTTGGTCAATAGTGGTAGCTCTGTTAGGATTTTATATCCTAGGGAATCTTTTGATTCCTGGGCAGATCCTAAAGGTAAGGTCTGGTAAAGATGGTCTTTCAAAGTACCACGTGGTAGCTCTGTTAGGATTTTATATCCTAGGGAATCTTATGATTCTTGGGCAGATCCCTAGGGACTGTCAGAGTACCACAAAATGTTATTGTTACACCTACCTCATTTTGTTGTTATATGATGATGATGTTGTTGCTTCAGCCTCCTGTTGTTGATGATGTTGTTGCTCCAGCCTCGTGCTATTGATGATGTTGTTGCTCCAGCCTCCTGTTGTTGTTGATGTTGTTGTTGTATCATCCTCATGTTGTTGATGATGATGTATCATCCTATTGTTGTTGATGTTGTTGCTATAGTTTTATACTAACCGATGTTGATGTTTCATATTCCAACTCCATGTTGTGAATGATAATGATGATGTTATTCCAGCTCCATGTTGTTAATGATGATGAGAAAAAATTTCAATGATTTATAGATATTCCATTCAATGATCTAGATGATGATGATGTTGCTGCCCTCTCTCTCTCTCCTGATGATGTTGTAGAATACCCTTCTTGTTAAAGGGGAGTGTTGAAATATTGTAACTGCAAAGAATATTCTAATTATAATTGAGTTATTATCATGTATATCAATCCCCTTTTATGGATTGATCATGTCAGGACTTATGTATGACCAAATCCCCTTTTTGTGGATTGGTCAAACTCTAATTAAATTATGTTAATTGAGAAGTCAGCCCCTAGGGCTAATTAAAGTGGTTTTAGCCACTAGTTGGAGAAGTTGGCCCTGCTTGATGAAAAGACACAACCCTAGCGCTCCTCAACTAGTATAAATAAGAGAGGCTAGCGCCTCATTTACTCACTCACTCAAGTCCCTCATCTAGTGCACAAGTTTGAATGAAGTTGCAGTTGCCAGAAGAAGGAGAGAGAGGCACATTGCTCAGTCTTGGATATTCTCTATTGTTTGGTCTTTTATCTTGGCATTGTATTGACAATATATATTAAGGAAGTTTTTGTTGGGTTTTCTCCCCCATGAGGGTTTTCCAGGATAAAATGTTGTGTACCTTGTGATTTTTGTTTCTCGCAATGATCATGCTTATGTTATTATTATCTAGTAAATTGAAAAGAACATAATAGCAGCTCTAAATTTAACACTCGAGGATAGATAGCTACTTTCAAGGGATGGGCTTCACCAAGAGTGAGGCTGACTCAAAACTCTACTACATCATTGTTGGATGTGAGACACTCATTCTTGTGTTGTATGTAGATGACATGTTTCTCAGAGGTTTAGAAAATCTCATAGTTGAATGCAAGAGAGACATTTTTCCAGAGTAAGAAATGAAGTATTTGGGGTAGATGCATGACTTTCTGGGGTTGGAGGTATGGCAGAAAGATGGTCAGACTTTCCTAGGACAAAGAAATTATGTAGTGGAGATTCTGAAGAGGTTTGGGATGTAATACTACATGCCTATGTCGACACCGATGGTGACCAACTGGAAGAAGATTGATGTTTCCATATCAGAGGCAGTGGACCCTAACTTATAAAGAAATTTTATTGGATCTCTCATGTATATGGTCAATACCAGGCCAAACATTTATTTTGTTGTTAACACTCTGAGTTAGTTTATGGTTTAGACGAGGAGAGTTCACTCGGTGGAAGAGAAACATGTGTTGTGTTATCTGTGTGGCACTATGGAGTATGAAATGAGCTATGTCCAAGGAGATGGAGTGAAGGTGATGGGCTATACATATGCAGACTAGGAAGGAAACAAAGTTGATAGGAAAATCACTTTAGGGTGTTGTTTTATCTTGGTATCAGCAGTTGTGTCTTGGTTCAACAGGAAACAAAGGTCACTAGAATTGAGCTCTATAGAGGCAGAGTACATGGAATCCAATTGAACAACATGTGAGGCCATTTATCTTCAAATCATGGGCTTGTTTGGTCAAGAGTCGGAGGCGATGATCATACACTATGATAATCAGAGTTACATCAATCTCTTTGAAAATCTAGTGTTCCATGATAGATCCAAACTTATTGAGATCATATTTCATTTCATCGGGAACTTAAAGGGACATTAAAGCTACATTATGTACCTACATGTGAGCAAGTTACAGACATACTCACAAAGCCCTTGATGAAAGACAAGTTTATCTTCTTCAGGGACAAGTTGGGTGTGGTGTAGAACACCTTCCTCGCTAAGAGGGAGTGTTAAATTTGTAGCTTTGGAAGGTGTCCCTACATAGACCTTGTGTCCAAGCATGTAGAATACCAACTAATTAATACCCATATCAACATTTTTATTTTATCCCAAGTCTAACTTAGGAAATGCATAATAATTACTCATTTAATTATTATTGGTTTTATAATTCAAATTTCCTAAGTTTCTAACTTAGGAAATTAACATTTATTTAAGTGATCTTTCTGGACTCTTCCAGAAAGTTCTCAAAGGGGGAAATAGAGTGAAAGTGAAAATATAAAGTGTTGAGGTGAGGGGCAGAGGAAATACACTAGAGAAAAAGAGAAAGAGGGTGATTTGGCTGAGGAAGAGGGCTAGTTGGAAGCTGGGAGAGATGTTGAACTTGGTTGGGACGTACAATAGAGAGAGGGTCGTACACCAGACCGTACCAGTAGAAATGGAGAGGCTGAGTTCCAAGCTGCATAACAGCAGCCAGGAGAGGTCGAGTTAGGTAGGTCGTACAACAATAGAGGGAGGCAGGGAGGCAGAGTTTGTTGGGCCATACAGGGGCAAGTTTACTGGGTCGTACAACACTGTTTTGGCTGGACCATACTGAGAAGAAGAAACATATTTATGGGTTGTAATATTTCTTTGTAAATTTTTTATTGTAATATTTTCTTGGACCATACTGAGAAGAAGAAACAGATTTATGGGTTATAATATTTCTTTGTAAATTTTTTATTGTAATATTTTCCTATGAAGCTAATAAAAATCCCCTCTTTTCTAGTTTTCCTCATACTAGGGTGTCCAGGGTAAAAACAATGTTAAATGTTTATGTGTTTGGTTTCATTTTCTACTCTGCAAATGTGTTAGAACTCAGTTGTATTTTATGTGCATAATTTTCAGATTTTACGAGTTAAAATTAAATCTGGGTAGAAATTATTGGCACACTAAATCTTTTACTGGGTTTTCAAAGTTTAACATTTGGAAACATGCCCCAACAGCTAGCCCAACAATTTCCACCAAAACAATAGCTCTAGTTGGCCTTGAAAAATCATTCACAAAGGCCTCTATAACTTCATGTTCAACCCACTCCTAACCCAAACAATAAAGTAACTTTGATCGCTTACAACATTGAGCTACCTAGTTATCCTACTTATTTCATATTTTAAAAAATGAGAAGGAAAATATGATGTAGAAAACCTATACCAAGTGTCATCAGACCTTGGAATGCTTGAAAACTAGTCTCTGGTTGGCATTCTTGTTATGCTTGAAAACTAATCTCTGGTTGGCATTCTTGGGGTTAATTAAAGTCTAGCTAAGAAAACCCTTTGGGTGTAGTTGGGCAAATCTTGCTTGAAAATAAACTTGTTGATAGACAAGGTTTTGTTTAAAAAATGAAGGAACATTTGTTGTGTGTTAAGATTTTTTAGGCTTATGATTTTTTTTCCTGCTGCAGATCTTGTTCTGCTCACATTTGTTGATGCTATTGATCCAATAGACCTACTACTGATCCAATAGACTTGCTACAAATCGAACAATCTAATATATGAACCCTGCAGCCTTTTTCATATCTATCAGAAGTCCTTTGGATGCTACAGATATTGTGCCAACATTGATCTTTAATTCTACAGATCACTCTTTCTATTACATCAGATCCTTGCTATGGGTACCATAGTCTCACATCTACCATGAATAATTTTCTATGGAAACATTTGATCAAGGCAAGAGTGTTGGAAGTCATATTTTTATCATCTCAGAGGTAATTTGGGCTTGCATATTTTGGATATCCACTGGACCTTTATCAGCAACATTGTTGCACTGCTCTAGATGTTTGAACTTCATTTTTTACTCATTATTCACCAGCTTTAAGGGTAAGTACATGTACGATATTACTCTATTTTTTTCCAGAACCATTGGAATTCTATGGATTGTCTTTGGAATTTTACCTCGAGCTTTATTGAGTTCATGATTACACCCATTTTCTTCTGAGGGTGTTATTATATTCCAGTTTGGGGCGCAAGGATCACCAACTATAATGGCCACACCTTATATGTCATTTCCACATCCTGGCTGACTTGTATAATCTCTACCTCATCCCCTGTTCTGTTCATAACTTGGTTGTTGATAGATCATGCAATGTCCTAGCTCCTGAGTGCTTTTTACAATCATATTCTAATTGTGATGGAGAAAATCAAAATTTATTATGTGATTTATATCAACACAGTTTTGTTATGTACTCAATACAAATGGGACCCTAACCCCTATGTGGGGGACATACAGCTAAGGGATTTTTCTATGTCTATAACTCATCAAATTCAGTGGACCAATGCATTGTCTCATTTTGAGTACACTGAGTTGAATGATAGTGTATGGGTGAGAAGGGAGCATCATGTTCCCTCCACGATTATATTAGAAAAAAAAAATTTGCTTTGACAGCCTCATTTTATTTCTTCTATTTGTAAAACTCAGTGAATGACTATTTCTGATTGTGAGCACTCGATAGCACAGAAAAGTCTAGAAGACCTACATTGCTTCCAGAAAAGGTGGGAAGCATTATCTTCTAAACATAAAAGATGAGAACTATTGTCTTATTCTAGATTTGGTATTGCTTTAGATCAATCTCAGATATATATTGGTTGTTTGAAAAGACATGGAATACATTATATAGGGTTGAGGTTTCACTTTCCAATTCTAAGGTGTTCTTCTGATCAATAGGAAGAGGTAATATTTTGGGATGACATTGATAGAAGGCTTGGGTACTATGTTATGGAAGAGCAAGGCCATCCTCCTTACAATTGGAGCAAAATTCAGTATGAATCCTTCCAACCTATCCAATTTGATTTTGATACCTGGATGTAGAGTACAGGGTTTCACGAGCGTGTGCAAGGGGGAGATGACGAGTCTTGGTTTGGCAAACTTTCGGCACCCTTTTCTTCGTTTATAATCCTTTTGTATAGATCCCATTCCTTATATTTATCCTTCTGTTGTTTAAAGTCAGAAATTTGGTTCAAGGTACTTTTCCATTTACATAACTTAGTATTTCCTCTTATTTTTGTTAAATATTAGTAGTAGTGTACTTTTGTTTTTATAATAAATTAGTTGGGAGATTGATGTAGATTCGTTTGGTACAGGTCCACGTGTTTTAGATCAGTTTAGGAAACAAAAACTCATATGGATGAATGTATTATGGATCTGTGGAAGTAATGTGATATGGTTGAAAACATAAACATTTATATATGATTCTGCAGGTTGTTGCAGAAGGTATAAATCACCACATAACCACGCATTTAACTCTTCCTTCTAGAGAAGTTATATAGTTACAACAACGTTATTGCATATGCAATGTGTAGAACAAGATCTTCATATCTTCTTGGTTATATGTCATCACTTAGTTACTCATTTTTAATTTGATTCCAGTACTATTTTTCAACATCTTGAGAATATTTGATTCTCAAGCATGTTTGTACTAATTTTGCTTTATTAGTTTGTTGAAGACAAGCATGTATAAAAGGAGACATTTTCCTCTAAGTAGGAGAGAATGAATATTATGGAAAAGACATTTTGATATTTTGAGATAGAATACAATCTAGATTGATATTTTGAGATAGAATACAATCTCGATAAATATTTGTTTTGTAATACGATTTCAGTTCTTTGACTTATATGTGTTTGCATGGATAATTAAGTTGTTATTTAGTTTACTGTTGTTGTAGTATGCCCTGACACCTTGTCCTATAGAGGCAAGATCCGTTGTAGAAGAACATGTGTTGTGTAATTTTAGATTGTTTTCTTTGATTTCTATTTTAGTTTGTATTCATTTGAATTATATAGATTAATCAATTTCTTTTATAGTCTTTAGTAGGCTAGAGAAACCAATTACGTGTAATTCCTATAGAATCTGATTTATGAAAGAACATTTCAATTATGCAAGTGTTTGTGTTTTCCTTAGAAGTATCTTCATCAATATAGAAGAATATAATCTATAGCTTAAGCCAACATAATTTCTTATTTAAGAGTATGGTTTTCCTTTCTTTTATGTTTTATGTAGAAGTATTTTCATTAATATAGAATAATAGAATATATAGCTTAAGCCAACATAATTATTTGTTAGTCCCTATTGAAGGCATAGATGGACTATAGCGATCGATAATTCATTGACTTCATATTAGTTTGTCCTTTGACTAAAAATATTTGCATAGTATCTATTGTTGGAACTAGGAAACTAAAAACATTGATTTTTATATAATAAAAAATACCATATATGTCCTGATCTGATTTGATAACAGATTGGAGGTCTTATTTCCAGTGTCATTATTCCCAATGTTTGATATGTTAGCATATCCAAAGTTTTTGATCATAAACGATCTTTTAGAGTTTTTATTTTTTTCTAGAAATGTTTGGATATCCAAAGTTTTGAAGATAGAGAGTCGGTTTTTTATTAGTTGACTTCATATTAGTTTGTCCTTTGAATAAATTTTCTTTTTTACATAGCCTCTATTGTTCGAACTATTGTTACTAATTTTTTTTTATTGTTATAAAATAATATAATAAATGTTTTTTCGTATGTAACATACCTGTCACACTGCATTCTTTCTTGAATGTTTACAGAGCAGTCTTGACAGACTTAAATGTTTACCTAATAGGCCTCACAGCCTTAAATGTTTACTTAACAGTCTTGTTACAATATATTTTCTTCTGGGTTTTTTTTTATATGAAATGTTCTCTGCAGTGAATATGGGAAATATTGTCCTTCAGTGGCATTGTTGGTTCACTGGTTCATGCTTGCTTCTTGCTTGTTCACTAATTCCTTATTTGCATGTTGTTGTTGTTCTTGTTTGCCTGTTGGTCTTGTTGCAGTTTCCATGCTTGGGATTCTGCAACCGCGATTGGAACTAGCCTTATTTCGTTCCCCATTGACAGGTGAGTTTGGGTGTCATGTTTAGCTTCGCTTGCTATTTGCAATTTGCAAGTGGGAAATTTGACTACTAGGGGATGCCTAGGAAGAATATCCTCTTCCAGAACATCTTTGTATGTGAGGAGAAAATCTGATTTCCTTTTCCTATATGTCATTGTGGCTGTGATGGAGGTAGGTTATGTGTCCAACATTGGCGATCAGGAACGAGACGAAGAAATCATTACAGCCTTGATTCTCTGGTCGTAGTAATCACATACAAAGATGGACTGCAAGAGGATTTTGATCGCTCCTAGTATTGAAAAATACTAACCGTGAAAACCACACCTTTCTTAATTGCTTGCATAGTGGAAGGCCTTTGGACGGTCCTAACAACTTTGAATGTTTACCTGACAGGTCTCATGACCTGAAATGTTTGGTTAATGGATGTGTTACAATACATTTTTCTCAGAATTTTTTGAAACAATCTTGTGTAGTGAATTTGGCCAATATCGTTCTTCACCGACATTCTTGGTCGATTGGTTGGTGCTTGCTTCTTGGTTCGATGGATGTTGCTTATTGTTGTTTGATTCAACTTTGCAGGGTTGAGGTCCTGCGGCTGTAGTTGGGCCTTTTGGTGCTTCTTCACTGGGTTGTTATTTGTTGCTTGTTGTTGTTTGCTTCAACTTTGCAAGGTTGGGGTCCTGCATCTGCAGTTGGATCTATTGTTATAGTTTGTGGGCTAGGTGTTGTGCTTATGTCCTTCTCCATTCACCGGTTGGTCTCTTTTTTTTTAGTTGCATTCTTGCATTGCTTGACATGACTGTTGCAATACATTTCCATCCTTTATTTTTTCTTCTGCAATGTTGTCTGCAGTGAATATGGCCAATATTGTTCTTTGGTGGCGTTCCTAATTCACTGGTTTCTGCTTTCTCATTTCTTGTTGATTGGTTTCTTGTTTTCCTATTGTTGTTGTTGTCGTTCCCCATTTACGAGTGGGTTTCGTTGCTAGATTTATGTTCGTGTTCGTTCTTTGTTGTTTTCTATTTCTAGTTTGCAAGTGAAAATTTTAAATGCTGGAGATGCTTGCGCCGAAATCCTCTTCTAGAACATGTTCATATATGCAAAGAGAAAATTCGATTTCCTTTTTTTTATGTCGGTGGGTGTTATGAAGGTGTTCCAAATGTGGATGCAGAATACCAATCATGCAAAACTGCAACATCCTTAAATGTTTGCATAGTGGGAGGCCTTTGCACGGTCCTTACAGTCTTGCATGTTTACCTGCCAGGGCGTGTTACAATATATTCCTCCGTTTTTTTTATACAATCTTGTCTGCAGTAAATTTCGACAATATTGTTCTTCACCAACATTTCTGGTTGACTAGTTGATGCTTGCTCGTTGGTTCGTTGGATGCTTCTTATTGTTGTTTGATTCAACTTTGCAGAGTTGAGACCCTGTAGCTACAATTAAGCCTCTTCGTACTTGTTTCTTCACAAACACATCTCCACTTGGAAACCGCAAATTGGAGCATGGTTTTACAGTTGGCTCCCCCAAAAATATGCATGTTTACCTGCCAGGGTGTGTTACAATATATTCCTCCATTTTTTTTTATACAATCTTGTTTGCAGTAAATTTCGACAATATTGTTCTTCACCGACATTCCTGGTTGACTAGTTGATGCTTGCTCGTTGGTTTGCTAGGTGCTGGTTATTGTTGTTTGATTCAACTTTGCAGAGTTGAGGCCCTGCAGATGCAATTAATCCCCTTCGTACTTGTTTCTTCACAAAGACATCTCCACTTGGAAATCACAAATTGGAACATAGTTTTACAGTTGGCTCCCAAAAAAATACTATTAAGATAAAATAATATGCAAAATTTTGCAGTGGATATAAACAACATCTATTTTGACTTGAACCAGAGTTTGTTGAGCTCCAACTATATTTCATAGATGACAATTTTTTTTCCATAGTTAATGTCTTTCTATGGATTCATATTTATGAGACTAAGTGTTGTTGTGTGAACGATAAAGTTATTCTCTCCCTTTCTTTTTCCTTTTCTAAACTTTCTCGTTTTTCCCTTTTGTTCTTCCCCTATATTATTTGTTTATGTTTCTTTACTTTTTCATGTTTCTGTGGTTGCGGGTTCCTGTTGAAAAGTCAACAAGAAACATGTGTCTAATTTAGTTTTCCCTTAATTAAATTAGACAATAAATATTAATCTATTATCTCATTCATAACTGAGTGATTTGGAATTGTAACAGAATTGTAAGTGTAGTTAAGTGAGT
>ML790474.1:154407-193341 GCA_009831015.1 Picea engelmannii | reverse complement strand
ATATATATATATATATATATATATATATATATATATATATATATATATATATATATATTCTCTTTCTATTGCTTATGGGTTTCAACAAAATTTGTGAACCAGACAACATCCTGCAAATTGGAAGATGCTTTACATTTGGACCAGAAATAATCTATTAATATATATTAATATGAATACTATTGGAATAAATATAAACACTTTCTCTTTAAATTTTTCACGTTTTCTCCCCCTCTATTATCCCTTTGTGGTTCTATATTTAGTCGCATCTCTATGATCACAGCCTCCTGGATTCACGGATTGGAAGATGCTCATCTTTATCTATATCTTCACACCATGAGCCCAACCGACCACGGTCCCTTTCAATACTTAGCCAATTATCTGACCACCAAGTCCTAGGTTTGCGATATCCAACACTTATGTCCCCTATTCTGTGATCTAAAATTTATGCTTTTACTAGTCAGAACTCACCAGGGGTTCGAAAAGATTAGCATTAATAAACGAATAGTAGATGTTGTTCTGTGAGATACTTATCCCTTTTTCCCTTTTCTTCTTCCCTTCTATTATCGCTTTCTGGTTATATACTTAGTCACCTTTCTATGATCGCAGGTTCCAGGGTTGGAGGGATGACAAATTTTCATCTCCATCTATATCCTCACATGACGAATCCAACCGACCGTTATTTCTTTCCATACTTAGCCAATTTTATGGATGCGGTTGTCAGGTTGGCCCTCTCGAACTTTGTTGCTTCTTGTTCCATGATATACATCTTGCACTCAAAACTTCTGTGATCTACAATTCCACCGTAGACTCCTTGAACTCGCAAGCTTCACTCTACCAGGGTTCAAAAATGTTTCAAAGCATCTGTTGCTACAACCATCGTTCATTTCTATACTTAACCAAAATTTTCCACCTATTCTGTGATATACATCTTGCACCCAAAAAATTCTTTGATCTACAATTCCACCCCGGGCTCCTCCAACTCGCAAGCTTCACTTTACCTGAATTCATAAAAAGTTTCAAACCATTTATGGCTCTCTTCCATCCCCACCAAAATCATGCCCTTCCCAATGCACATTAATTATTCCATACTCTAAATAGCACCTAGACATCCGCCATATACAAATTGATTGCCGGACTCCGACATTGTCCCCTCTTTCATGTTACAAATTATGCATTCAAATGTTTCGAGTGATACAATTTGACCATCGGGGCCTCACGTCTTCTGGAAAGACCTTGTCACCCTATTTTGGATCCTCGGGTTGGTGAGTTCACAAAATCTCCAGTTCCTAGTCATTGTTTCTTGTACCGGCCATATTCATACTTCTTTCCAAATATGCAACAACAAAGGTTTAATGCTACAACATCATCATGCAACAACCGTAAAGATCGTCATTAATAATAAAAAGCCTTGAGGACTAACCATTCCTACAAGCCTTTTCCAGAAACATGCAGAGAAGATCTTGCTAGGTAATGGGAAAGCTATTACAAATTTCAATATATTAGCGAAAACAAGTCCGAGCCATTGTTTCCCTATTCCATACTTGGACACTTTTTTGATTGCGGGTTCCCAGATTGAAACCTCAAAATTGTGTTTTGAATCTTCCGCGACTTACAAACAGTGCCCGAAGTTCTGCAATAAACAATTTGTCTGTTGGAATGCTCCCTTATGATCTTGACCATCCATCGTTCCTTTCAATACTTAGCCCCAAGTTGGTTGTATTTCCATGATGTGGTACAATTACCGTGTATCAAGTCCGTCCCAGGGTTTCCCTGTTTCATACTTAGACACTTTTTCGATTTTGGGTTCCCAGATTAGCGAGCCCAGCATTGTGTTTCCAATGTTCCGCTACTAGTGAACAGTACCCAGAGTTCCGTGATATACAATTTGTCCATAGGAATGCACCTTCATGCCATAATCTGCGGTCAACACTCCTGAGAGATACAATTTGACCCTCGGGTCTTCACCTTCCTTAATTGATGTTTCCTGTCCCTTCCACCTTCCTACTTCTCTCTGGATATGAAATTGGAAATATTTAATGCTAACACTTCATCATGCATGAACCTTAAATATGTCATTAATGAGATAAAGGCTCAAGGAGATCTCCCACACTTCTGCCATATACAAATTGATCGCCAGACTCCCATATCATCCCCTCTTCCGTGGTACACATTTTGCACTCAAGTTCCGAGACATACAATTTGACCCTCAGGGAGTCACGTCTCCTAGGGAACCATTGTCACCCTAATTTTGAATCCCATCCGACCACTTTCCATACTTTCCCATTTCATGGAATCTCTTTCGCGGATCCTCGGGTTGGCAGGTTCATGAAATCTCCAATTTTTAGTCACTGTTTACTGTGCCCGCCACCTTCGCACTTCTTTCAAAGTATGCAACAACCAAGGTTTAATGCTAACAATTCATCATGCACCAACCATACAGACCGTCATCAAAAAGAAAAAGCGTCGACGAGACAGTGAAATTTAAATGAAGCTCGACTCCTCGAATTTAAATGAATTTATTTTCTCTTATTTTCTCTTTTCTGCCTAGAGACATGCAAAAAATATCTTGCCACGCACTGGGATATATATTACAAGTTTCAATATATTAGCGAAAATGAATCCGCCAAGCTATTTCCCTATTCCATACTTGGGCCACTTTTTCGATTGCAGGTTCCCGGATAGGCGGGCTCACGTTTGCACTTCCATTGTTATGTGTCCTGCAAACATTACCTGAACTTTCGTGATATACAAATTGTCCTCTGGACTGTCCCATCATGCCCTCTTCTGTGTTATGCGTTTTTCACTCAAAAAGTTCTGAGACATACAATTTGACCCTCGAGCCCTCACCTCCAACGGTTGTACCTTGTAACCCTACTTTGAAGCCCGCTCGACCGCTTTCAATAATTAGACACTCCTTAATTGCTCTTTCCCGTCCCCATGACCTTCGTACCTCTTTCTTAATATGCAATTAGTAACCTTTCATGCTAACATCTCACCATGCAGGAGCCGTCAACATTGTCATTAATGAGCGAAATGCTCAAGGAGATCTCCTATTAATACACATTAAACCAAGATCTGTGGAGAGTTATATTATCCCTTTCGATTGTTCATCTCAAACACAGGTTGTTGCGTTGGCCTGTTCAAGAAATATCCAATCCTTAATTGCTCATTGTCGTACCCGCCATGTTCTCACTTCTATGTATGCAATTACTAGTCTTTAATGCTAATAGTGCATCAAGCAACAACCATCCAAATTGTCATTAATGAGCGAAAGTCTCAAGGAGATATCTCATTCACATGCATTGAACCAAGATTTGCATAGGGTTATATTATCCCTTCCAACCCTTCATTTCAAACATCGTCTTGAGAAAATCAATGTTCTCATAAACTTATGGAAGCAGCTCGACAACAGTTCTGTGGAGATACAGTTAATATCTTCGGACATGAGGACCAAAACTTCCAGTGGTCTAGGGAATACTCTTACTATTCATCCTGTTCTTCCCAGAACAAAGTGATTTGGACCTCTAGAATCACCCGTGCAGGCTACGTCCCTGAGGGTTTTAACTGTAAGGAGGTGGTCTCTTGGTGCGCCAAAAAATATATTTCAATTCAAAGAATTATTCCACTGTGCGACCATTCTCATGTTTCTTTGTCACCTCAGGTCTTCCACGAGATGTTAATATTGTCATAGCCAGCATTGACCTTCAGAGGACAAGACTGCAAACGGTTCCTAGAAAAACACGATAATGAGTTGGACATCTTACTCGAGTTCCTCGAATACTCGACAACAATTCCCGAAGATACCACAAAGTTGCAGGTCAGTTCCTTTAGAAATCCATTCTGGGAAATTGTTTGGTTGTTTACAACAATAACGGGAAAGGAATCCACGATAAGTATTTCCCATACAGTTATTTATATTTTGTACTTCACAGTCAATGAAAGATTCATTTTTGATTGGGGAAAGCTAATTTCCATTGAAATCTGTTCCCAACTATCACGATTCAAAGAATCGAATAAATTTTATATGTCATCCTACTTGATTTTCGCAATAGTGCATTACTATCTGTTTCCAAAGCTGTCTATGTCCAAGAAAATAAACTATGAATTCAACACAGTAACATTATGGTACCAGGCCTTGTGGAGGCACAAGGCCTCCCATTGATTTTATGAGGTTTTTTATGGCTTTGTCTCAATTTTCAAAGATTTATTGTTAGGAAAGGATGCTCCCCGAATGTCTGTCTAGGAAACCAAGTTTTTGGACAGGAAGGGGACACTTGAACAAAAGGAAAATTATAGTGTAATAATGATATTTGGCTCCAAGAAAAATCATGCTTTCCTTCCATGCCACATCACAGACAAGATGTTTGTTACAAAAATAGCAAGGTAATACAACCACTAGTTGCATTTTTTCCATGGCATAAGAAAAAATAGTTCATTCCTCTGCCCTGGAAAGTTGGGGACTTCGTGTGCAGAAACGTCAACAAGATTGATGAATTTGCAGGCCATTTCAAGAACTTGAACCTAAAATATGTTGAAAGGCTAAACGGGTTCGACTCTAATGGGATTTTTCCAGAAAATTTACTATTAGTTGGCTTTAGCAGCTCTTTTATCCATAGACGGTTGACCGAAGACAGAGACAGTGATGACAACACTCCTGCTTCTGAAGATTGCGAGGTAGAGTCATTGCAAAGAGCAACTAAATTGTACAAACAACAGGGAAAAGTATCCAATGAGAAGAGTGACCAATCCCCGGTCAACACTCCCAAGAGAACGACATCACGGAGCATCGCTTCAATGACCCACCCCAGTAAGAAAGAAACCCAAAAATATTCAAACAGAGGAGGAGATAAGAACCCTTGTGGAAACATTGATAGTTCTCAGAAGCTTCCCCCGACGAAGAAGAGAAAAAACATTGTAGGGCGGGCGGAAGAACCCGAAATTTAAAGTCAGCACATGCAACTTGAAAATTTTGTGGATGCCCTGTTGTAGAAAGATGACCTGCACATGGACGCGATGCACCATAGTTCCAAAATGGAAATAACTGAGACCGACATTTTTTACGAAGATTAATCCTTCGTATTCTAGAGCGTTGTTTTTACAACCAATCTAAACATTTAATCATTGAAAAGAGAGATGTAACAAATAAGAAAGGAAAATATAGTACAGAGATTAACTTTAGGAAAATGTTGTGGTCCCAAATCTTCTGATTTCACCATGTAACGGGTGATGTTGATCTTGATGATTCCATTGAAGGAATTGAAGCGGAGAATGCCAGACTTAACGACCAAATCAAGGAATTGGAGGAGGCTTTCATTGCTACCCCGGTGGTTGTCAATCCTTTAGAAAAAACCGTGCCTGCTACCCCTGCAACCAAGTTAAAAGGATCCTCCAACCTCCCCACATCATGTAGAGCCTTTGTAGAGAAGAACATAAAGAAAAGAATGCAACTAATTACTGAAGCCTGGGAAACATCACAAAATATAGCTTCCTTTCGAAAGAGGGCAAATGATTTGCACAGACATTTGCAGACGAATTTAAAAAATGAAGAAAATTTATATGAACAGATGGTGACCGCTTTTTCCAACCATGCCATCAACAGGTTGGATCTGAAAAGAAGACAAGAGGATCTCCCCTCCCCAAAGCGGATCAAACAATTAAAAGCATGATGGCAAAAGAAAGTTAAGAACCTGAAGCTCATTGTCGAATCATGTGAACAAGCCATATCAGAGAAAGAAGAATTATTCAAAAACCTGACCCAAATATACTTAGCCAGAAGTACCAACGAGGTTCAAGACCCAAACTTAATCCTCAAATCCTTGTCATTGACCAAACAATCCTTCGATGAACAACTTGATATTTTAAACGGGTTGTCTTTAGAAACGTTTTACGACATCCCTGAATATGGTGAAGATGAGGTCAAGAACTGGCTAGTGGACTATTCGGCACACAATGAAGAAATTGAACAGGCTCTGCATAGTATTTCTATGGATCTAAGGAAATTAGAAAACAAACAATTTGACATATAAATCCATGATGAAATCAACGTGGCCCCCATGAGAAGCTACATTGAAGAATGGTTCCAACGGAGAATGAACAAGCTCATCGACGAAGGGAAACAACCGGTTGGAACGATTCTAGTGGTCTTCGACAACAACAACAAAAATGCATCGGCTTCATAGTAAGTATATATTGATCACATATTGTTTTATTTATTAATCCAATTATTCTACCTCTTTAAATAGAAATCTCTAACTAAAGACTCATAACTTCCAATTTCTTCTTTTCAGGTCTTCCTCTCTATCGTTGCGCACTTCTTCTTTCTACAGTCCTATTTCTTGTACTTATTTCTTTTATGTTCTTCAGGAGCCCCAATCCCAGTCTATATGACAAACGCATTTAAATTTCCAGAAATATGGAACAGATTCCAGAAATATGGAACATATTCCATAAATATGTAACAAACATTATTAATTTTCGATAAATTTCAAAAAAAACTAATTCAGGAATGCTAATTTTTTTTTCCTTCAACTATGTTGGATGTCAGGAAATTGTGTTTATTATATTTGAATGTTTAATGTGTGTGATTCATCGTCCTTTTTTCCAGGAACCTTTATTGCAAGGCATTATTAATTTTTGATAAATTTCAAAGAAAACTAATTCCGGAATGCTATTTTTTTTTTCCTTCAACTATGTTGGATGTCAGGAAATTGTGTGCTTCCTGGTCCTTTTTTCCAGGAACCTTTACTGCAAGTCATTTAGACAAAAAATTTCTAAGTCCCATGTTTGAACTATACACACCCTAGGAAGAAACTACCTCATTCGCATATTAACCTTGGGGGTCATCTATCAACCCAATGTCTTGTGGCTGGCCTATGATACACTGCCACAAGTCATCCTCTCATCCTCTGCATGGATACCACTTGTACTTCAAGATTTTTCCCATGTGTCTCTGCTTGGTCCCACTATAGAAACCTGGAAGGGACTACGTTGTCATGCAACACTTGTTTAAGACTACAATTTTCCTTTCCTTTCTTTTAATAGGATCATAACTGAAATCAACAATATAGTAATTTTTGAAGCTTGCATATTCCATTCAAGGCATCTTACAAGAAGTTAAATCCATGGGTTGAAAAAATAAGTGCACAAGTAACTTAGTCACTATCATTGTTATTAAGTAGGGCGATTATTTTATCTCATAGAAACCTAGCTAATTTAATACACTATTTCATAGCCTCTTTTGTGGATGCTTGGCCTTACGATGCCTACTCTACTCTTATACCTTTGGTTTGTCATATTGGGTATTTGGAAACAACATTTCCCTAAGTCTTTGTATAATGATGTTGGGGGTAGTATCATTACACGTTGTGGTCCCATAAGACCTATATCACGACATGACATCAACCTACATTGCACTCTTTGTGGGAGCCACCATTACACTTTATGACATCCTACGCTCCCTAACATTATTCAATTACAAGCCACATGTACTAATCGTTATTACCCACAAAGATAGATTCATGTATTCATATAGTGAGGCCCCTTCATCTTCAGTCTCTTTAATTACCCCCTAAGAGGGTGACTTGGCCTCCTTTAGGGAGTTATTTCTTTGGGAACTTGTCATTCCCTGACCTCCTTTAGGGAGTGTCTTTGTTGGGAACTCATCATTCCCTGACCTCCTTCACAGAGTGCCTTCATTGGGAACTTATTTTCCCCTAGCCTCCTTCAGGGAGTGACTTTGTTGGGAACTTGTTATTTCTTGGCCTCCTTTAGGGATTTCCTTCATTGGGAATTGATGGCCCCCTAGCTTCCTTTAGAGAATTCTTTCATTGGTAACTCATTGTCCCTTAACCTCCTTCACATATTTCCTTCAATGGGAACTCATTTTTTCCTGGCCTCCTCTAGGGAGTGCCTTATTTTGGAACTTGTTGTTCCTTGGTGTTGAGCTATCAACAACATCCCTCATGTTATCCCTCTTGTTATAGAACTCAAGCAGGAACTGGGGACCCATTTTTAATCTATGGTTCCTGAGGTATTGATCTTAGTTGTATTTTTGGATTTGATTGAATGGGCTTAAGTTTGGGTCTATATCCTAAAGCTACTTTTCTTTCTCACAAGTGCCTTACTTTCATTTAATATTCATCATGGATGGTGTGAGATTACTTATATTTGAGTTCATGACTTTGTAAGTTTTGCTAAGTCTAGATTTTCCCATTGGCAACATTCTTTTATTAACACTTTGAGTTCTTTGAAGTTTTCATAATTTTCACATTTACTTAAAGTTTTCTTTGTTGTGACATTGCATAGATCATTAAAATTGTGAATTTATTAAACTATGCGACATTGTACATTTCACATATTTTTTCCATCCTTGCGATTATTGAACTCATCCTTGAAAACCCACTTGTTTCTCCTTTTGAAAGTTCATAACTTAGTAACATATGTGATATGTCGTGGGTTGGACAAATTTCAAATATTTAAAAAATTGTGATAACACCTCTAAGGAGCATTTCACAAGGAAGCCAAAGTTGATATGTGCATGAAATGTGACATGTTGCAAAGATTCAAACAGTCATAAGATTAAAACCCTTGTGACAAGGTGAAAAAGTTTAAATTTTGAGAGTGTGATATATTGAAAAGAAGAAAACAAAGATAGCAAAGGTCGAAATTTAGATGCTCACACAAATATCGTAGAGGTCACAAACTTTGAAAATCCCAAACCTCATGAAAAAATGAAACAAAGAAAAGTTGAGACTTGCAATACATCACATGAAGATATAACTTAGAATATTGTTGGCCATGCAACAAAGCTTAAGGAAAAAATAATCAGGCTTGTGGTTTGTCTCACTAAACCAACATTTATAATATTTGCAGTCTCACAAAAAAGAACAAGGGGAAAGAGTTCAAGCCTGCGATGTGTCACACTAGACTAGAATGTATATAGTTGATTACCCTGCAATAAAACACATATAGAAAGGATTCTAAGGGTAGGAAAAATCGTGAAGGACTAAAATAGTTTGATTAAAATTTTCTTTAGGGTTAAAAGGAGAAAGGAGAATCTTAAAGTGCAAGGTAAAATCATATGAAAATAAGTGATTTTTACACATAGTTTTATCCTTTCATTTGTTGTTGCACAGGTAGAATTTTGAATCCAATTGTCATCTACACCAAACAAAGGGGAAGTTGGATCCAACTCACCTCAAGCTCTAGCTACCTATTGACAATTGTTTCATCTAGCTAGGTACACCCTTGTCAGTTACATTTTCCAATTTCAATTTAACATGGATTTTTTTCTCCTAAGAAAAAATTGGTTCCTTTCAATTGAAATATTGATATGTCCCTATTTTTATGATTTCATTTTTCCCCATGTATTCACACTCTCCCCTTCTCCCACTATGGTTTAACATTGATCTCAAACAAAATGGGAAGGGATTTGAGCCACTTTCACATTCCTTGTTATCTTAGCTATCAACCATAAACTCATGACCCACTTAGAGCTAGAGAGAAACCTTGATTATGATTATTCATCACTTGCGCAAAGCTTGACCTCAATCGTGGCATGTGAAGAAAAAACACCATGGGAATAATGTCCATACCTTTGTTATTCACTACCCCAATTCTTGGTTCTTTGACCCATTCACACATTTTACTTGTTATTTTTTACAAAATATTTTGTCGCAACTGATGATGTTCACTTATCCTCTATCATCTAGAGCATAAAATCTATGATTGTTGAATAAGAACCTTACTTTGAGAGAAGGAAAGCATGCAAAAGGGGTTAAACGTGTTATTACGACCTTTAAAGCCTTAATTTAAGAGAGTGTCACATATTGCATCACTACAGGGTGTGACACCCACAAGTGTCGCATGATGCATCATTGCAGGGTGTGACATTGTCTCAGGTTTCTCCACTGTAGGGTGTGCCACTTCTTAAAAGGGGAGAAACGATGAAATTCAAGAAGATTATAAAATAGAAGCTTGAGATGAGGTGTCATCCGATCGGTTTGGATCTCACTCGTACTCTTGATCTAAGGGGATCCTAACATCTCTTCCTAACGTCCTCACCCTTTTATTCTTCAATCTATAAAAGGAGGTTTCCCTCATGAGGAAAGGTTAATAGTTAATGGAAGATAATGATTGATAGCTTTGCTTATGGTTTGACATCATTAGAATATTGTCAATAATTCTTTGGCTTTGAGGGATTCAATCTTAGCTAAAGGAATCAGTTGATGGTGATAGGTTTCATGGATGCATTGTGGGTATTGAAGCAGTGAACTTGTTGGAAGGAGATTCAAAACATCATGACTTTGGTTGTAATCTCTTTTCATTATTGTTAATACAATAATAGAGTTTCTTTCCCACAAATTTTATTTATGTTTGACTATCTTTTTTGTATTTCTCCTTGATCATTTGCATAGGTTTCATCAAAATATACTATTCTTTCTTTCACTTTTGTTGGATTATGTCTTCTTATAGGTTATCATTCACATGTCTCAGGATGGAGCTGGAAAATGCGACTAGCGAGAACAAACTTCGATTAAAATGTGTGAGCACTTTCTAGATAGTATTTTTTATTACATAAACCTAGAGAAAGTTATATGTTTTGTCATGTTTTGTTCTAGTCTTGGTTTTCGAGTCTAGGGAGATCAGTTTGTGTTTGCATAAAATGATTTGTTTGATAACAAAATTGGCGACTCCACTAGGGATGTATCCTTTAAATTTGTTCCCTTGGTCTTGCTACCTTGCCTTGCTTTAGATCTCTGAGTCTTCACTTGACATTATGTGAGTAGTCAACCCTGAAATTCATTGGAAATCTTCTTTAGTTTTATTTTTTATTTTTTCCAAGATTTTCTTGATTATCGCACCCTTCCTTTGAGAACCTATGTGACATTGTCTCACTGTACATAGTTTGTAGCCTGTGAAACTATAGATTGTCTCTCCGTGTGCCACAGTAGCCTGCAACACTTATTGGAAAATCAAATTTTGTTTGAATTTTTCCTACCCAGGTCTCAGATCTGACCTTTGCTATGAATTTTAGGTTTTCTTTATAGTCTTGTTAGCAGTCTTAGAGCCTGTTTTTTATCATTGTTTCAATTTCTTCACAATTTCTTAGCTTTGTCCTTGGTAATTTTTTTCCTATATCTGAAAGAGGTATAATCTCTTAGTCTGGTCTTTGAGTGTCTCTCATCTGGCTCTTAATTTCTCTTTTCAAAGTATTTTATTGAATGGTTTTCTCTTATCATTTTTGTTAAGGCTTTTGTTTTGAAAAACAAAATTAAGATTTTCTTTATTTTACTTTGCATTTCGAATATCTTTGTAGTCTTTGAAATATCGTTGTGGGAGTTTTTATTGTATCTTTATGTTGTGTCTTGAGTTTTGGATGTGTATTTTCCCTTGAAGAATCTTTTATTTATTTCATTACAAACTTTCATGTTAATTTAAAAAGAAAGAACTTAAGTATAATTGCTTTCATTTGCATTTTTAAATCAAGAGGAAAAATCTTATGCATTTAGACTTTTAGGCTAAATTAGAATCATTAAGCCATTGATTGTTTTGTAAAAATATTGGGATATTTCTTGAAAAGTCTTGTATTTTGAGTTTTTTGTTTCAAAAGAAAAGTACCTTCTCTCCCCCATGTAATTAGGATTCATTGAACGAAAATTTCATTTCATATATTATTTCATTATATTTTGAGTCAAGTTCAAACATCATTAGTTTCACTTGCGCATCCTTTTGAGTAAAACAACAACCCCTAAAAATAAGCACTCATAAAATTCATTCAATATTTTTTATCTGGTAGCACACCAACATTATCTTAGGTGTATATATTTGGAATAGGTGGTGAGGATAACTCTTCAAAGATGTCGAACAAACATAGGGTCTTGTGTTAGGGAGACAAATCCAATTGCCACATCTTTGTCATGGGCATCCCTTCTCACACAAGGGTAAATCACGAGGTCACATTGGGATCAATGGAGTAACTAATCTCGCTTCGATGGTCTTGGTGGAGTGGTTTTCACGTATTACAAATGGTGTAATTAGACACTTAGGGATCACTTGGGAGGTCTTACCTAGGTCTGAGGCACCTCTCAAGGGGATTTCGGGTTTCGACCCTACCCTTGCATGTATACTTGGATGTTGATTGTTTCCCCAAGCTTGGGTGTTGTAAGTGGTAACCTTTGAGGCCATAATATTTAGGGGTCCTACACAAGGTGACAACAGAGGGGAAATTATTTTTTGTACCTAGGTCAAACATTGTTCAAACTCACTCATTCCCTTAGAGGGTAACCAACGATTCTCTTGTGCAAAAAATTGCACTAGGGTGTAAGTCCGTTAAGCAGGTCGCCAACATAATTGGTCCACCCACTCTACCCCATCCCTTTTTACATTGTTCTCACGATGTTGGATTTCATCACAAACTAGTGTGTTCACTGTGAAAAGTTTTGTTTGCATGAATTGCTTCCTAGTTTGTTAGTTGAGTGTTGTTTGTTTTCTATAGTGGGATTTAAATTTTCTACCCTTTATACTATGGTTGACGATGGTCTTCATCAATCACATAGGATGTAGGGATTTCCTCCCAAATATTATCAACCAATACCTCCCCATTAAGCAGAAGATACTTCTCGTGGAGACATTGTTGACAAGGAAAATTACTCTGACACTGGGAGTGTTCCTACTCCTTTGACATAAGGTTCTAAGGGAGTTATCACAAGTGTTAAGGAAGGTTTTATCCATCCTACAACCCCACCATTAACTAATCCCCTTGGTCCACTTTTAGTCTGAGTAAATTATTTAGGAAAATTGTAACCTAATCAAAGTGAAGGATTTACAACCCCTGTTGAAACATCTGGCATATTATATCCAAGTAGAACTTTAGTTCGTCCTTAATGGAGAACTCCCATGGATCATGATATTTTTGATAGATTGGGTATCAATCAACCATCTTTTACTACACCTCTTACACTTGATAATACTAGTACAGTCACCACATCATCAAACCTTTTTCTTGGTCATCCTGTGGGACAAATTGGTAATATTGTTGCTATCTTAGGTCAGGTATCAATTTGGATAAGTCTTTTCCTTCATATTCAATTAAATATCATTATGATGATTGCACAAAACCTACCTTTTCAAACTGGTAGTTCTTCGACATCTCAAAATCTCATTGGAACTCTGCTTCTTCATAGAGAAGGTCAATCACTTCCTCCCAGATACAATTCTCTTAGTGGACAGGTTCCTAATCCTACCCATATTTCACTAGGAGTATCAAACCCTCTTGGAGGACAAAGTGGTCAACATCCTTCTGGATCTCAATTTTCTATTGGGACACAAATTCTGGTTGGGGGGAAACCTTTAGCTGGGGGAAAAAACCTTGTTCTGGGTCAACCTTTTAATGGATCACAGGTTATAGGACCATCTTATAATATTGGAACACAACAACATACTGTGGGAAAGCTACCTTGGCAGGCCCTTCAGGTGGAGGAACCCATCATGCAGGTCCCTCTAACCCTGTTTTTCCAGGTCTCAATTATGGGAAATGTTTTCCCGGAACTACCCAAGCTAGACCCTCTAACCTTATTTTCCTAGGTGCTAATCTTGGGCATCCTTTTCCAGGAATCATGAACCCTACATGGAGTCAACCTGGTCAAATGGATATTCATCCTCAAGGAGGAATTCCTAATCAATGAGTTAACCCTGCTTATATGTCCCAAAACCCCCAACAACAACCTATAATGAGATCAATATATAATGCACCTTTATAATATGTTTATGGTCCTATTGGTATTCCAACAGGACTTCCTCCTCAAAGTTACCAGTATCCTGAAGTTAACTGATAATTGCAATTTTTATCCACTTTGGAGTTACTAGACTTGTCTCGATTAATGAATGATCCCATTTCACACTCTCCTTTTGGGCTATTTATTCCTTCCAAATTACCCTCAGATATTTTGAAGTTTGATGGTAAACTGGGATATGATCCTAATAATCATGTTATGACTTTACATATTTGGTGTTCATCAAACTCATTGATGGATTATTCCATACACTTACGTATTTTCCAAACAACTCTTATGGGGACCACAACCAAGTGGTATATTGAATACCTAGAGGATTCTTACATGACTTTAATTCATTATCCATGGCCTTCCTCACACATTTTCAAATACCTATTCGATATGAAACAAGTACTGAACTTTTAACTTCACTTCGACAAACCACCTCTACTCATATTTCCGATCAAATTCATGAGTGGAGAAGGATAATACAATTAATCAAATCTCACATTCTTGATCAATTGTTAGTTGAATGGTTCACTAAATATCTTCTAGGACCCATCGCTCGAGATGTTGCTATGGGAGGATTAGTTACTGAGGAATAATCCATTAGTTGTTCTCAGTATCTTGATTTGGTATATTCTCATACTGGCACATTATACGATATGATTCCTCATGCTCCTCACTCATCGACAAATCCAAACCCAAAACCTCTTATGGAATCTCATGTTGTTGATGGTGTGATTGGTTCTATTAATCAAGAAAATAAAAGTAAGACTTCTACCACAACTTCCAACCCCAAGACTACTCCCACCACTACGACTACTCCAAATACTACACCTCCTTCCACTCTTTCTAGTAACACTTAGGAGGTTAACGTGGTTTAGTATACACCAACCACTAAATATCAATAAACTGGAAATAATAAAAAATAAATAAAAAATTCCCAACCACAAGAAAAATCGAAAACTCCACATGTTAAAGATAAAGAAAAACATAAACCTAAATATCCTTGTCTCATTTGCGATGAGGATCATTACACTAAGGATTGTCTGTGTCATGTCAATGTAAATCACACCCATTGTATTGACCAATCCTTTTTCATCTCACCAAACTCAAATGCTTATTCAAGAACAACCCTCTGCATTAGGAAGCTCTTATGTACTTATGTGTACACCAGATAAAGATAAAGAGGTTTCACTCACAATGCGAGCCAAAGACAAGACTATCCTTCCTTGAATGGAAGTGCTATTAAGAAGCCTTCTACATCTACCCCACCACCTATTGGTCCTCTACAGATTGATCGATCAAGTTCAAACATAGTGATTAGACCACCTCCAAAAGTTGTTGTTCGTAGGTCATCTTTTAATCCGCATGTACGAGCTGCTCAAAACTACAATATTGTAGAATATTTAGCTCAAACTCCTTCTGCGATGTCCGCCCTCGAAGTCCTCCAAACTTTCTCTGCACAATGAAGAGAATTGTTGTCACCCATTGGTGGAATTGACCCTAGTGATGGGAATATGATAGCCTTTGACTTGGAAACTCATCTTCCAAGGCTCCCTCACCAACTTGCATTTCAAATTCAAGTCATTGTGTGACAAAAGACTATTTTTCATACTATTATAGACGAAGGAGCCTCAACCTATGTGATGTCATACTCAAAATGGATTTTCATCCCCCAAGAGTTTGATTTGGAATTCGAAAAATCCAAATATAATAAATCATCTGTCTTTGTTGCGATAATTTGTGGCATTCCCTCATTTGAATCTGAGAGTTTGATAGAAGAATCGATTCCTGATGAATCTTTTTTTCTGATCATCTCTTTTGATCCATGGTATGGAGATATGATCATCTATCTCCAAAACCATACCTTTCGACTTGATTTGTCTCATACTGAGCATCGTCGTATTTGATACCAAGCTCACCAATACACTTTATCGTCATGGTGTCGATTCTATTTTTTGATGGTTTTTAAAAAACTAGAAAGCCGAGAGAGCCCTTAATGTCTGTCATGTTGGATCATCCGATGGTCATATGTATGGGTATGCCAGATATACAATCGTAAGTTGTGTGCCCCTCATGCTCCTCTTCACCCTGTAGTTTCTGCTGGTCCATTTGAAAAATGGGGCATTGATTTCATGACATGTAACCCTCACTCAACTCGGGGGCATGGGTATATTATTGTCGTCATAGACTATTTCACTAAATGGGTCGAGGTGATGCCCACATATAACAATATCATGAAAACTGCATCTCTTTTCATTTTTAATCACATTATTATTCGATTTGGTGTGCCTCAGGCCATTTCATTGATCATGGAACTCATTTTTGCAATTATATGATGTCGGAATTAACCGCCAAGTTGGGTTTACAACATGAAAACTCAACTCCTTACTATCCACGGGCCAATGGCCAAGTCGAAGCTACCAACAAAGTTTTTTCAACTATTCTTCGTAGGATGATAGGGATTCATAAATCGAATTGGAATATAATGTTTTTTTTGGCATTATGGGCACATCGAACTTTGGTTAAAATAGCTACGAGTTTTACGCCATTTCATCTAGTGTATGGTTTAGAAGTTGTGTTTCCAATTTAATGGGAAATGCCATCTTTGAAGCTAGCCATTGAAATGCTTCCTAATACCTCAATCAAGGAAGAACACATTTTACATTTGACACAATTAGATGAAACTCATCGTGATGTTACCCTGGATAATGAAACTCATCAAAACATGTGAAATCTCAATATGATAAAATTGTTAAACCTCATGTGTTTTCTAAAGTTGACTTGGTCCTGCTATATGATCAGGATCACAAAAACTTAGGAGATGGAAAATTCGAGTCCATGTGGCATGGCCCTTATATTATTAAACATGTGTTAGAAAAAGGGGCTTATGAGTTAGTATATTGTGATGGAGTTTCTTTGGGTGAACCCAGAAATGGGATTTACCTTAAAAAGTATTATGCTTAGAGTAATTCTACATAAGTGCTTTGTAAATATTGTACCATACTTTAGTGTGATATTATTTCCTTTTTCATCGATTTTTTTCCTACTATTTATCTTGCATTGTGATTGATTTGCAGATGTCGACATCCCCTCTACCTTATGTTGGCTTTGTTGATGGTTCTAGCCGCAATACCCATAACCTTGCATCTGGTGCATGGGAAATTTACATGCCCACTAATGAGTTGATAAGGCTACATGGTATATGCCTTAGACGTGCAACTAATAATATTGTGGAATATAGTGCAATCATTGAACTATTAACCAAAGCCATTTCACTTGGTATTCGTTGCTTATTTGTCTGACTTGAATCTCAACTCATGGTACTGTAGTTAAATAAAATTTATTCTATCTAAAGCCATACTCTTTTATGGGTATATTTAAGGGTTCGCCTCTTGGAAAGAGAATTTGATTATTTAGAATTTTAACATATTCCAAGAAGTATAAACACATTGAAAGGAAATTTATCTAATCATGTGTTAGATAGACATTTGCAACATCTGTAAAGATCACATACACACTTTGCACTGAATAAAACAGAAGTAGAAATTGTTTTATATTAATGTTACAAAAAAGTTTACAAAATGGGTTGAGACAACACCAATCCTATGGATTTCATATCTATACATGTCGATGGTCAAAATACTAAAGAAATCCTAATCATGGTGCTCATGGTAGCACACTACTTTTGTAGTTACCCTTCGGAGAAGACAAGTTATACATCTAGAAACTCCTATCATGTGTTGTTGGTACTAACACAGTAGGTCATCAATCTGAGTGTCTGGAATTCCCATAGTCAGTCCCTCGAGGTTATGCTCTATCTCCTCGATCTCCTCTATAGTCTCATGGTTCTTAGACACCGTAGCACCTATCTCACCCAGCCTCTAAATTGGTGAGGCCACATATGGTCTGGATGGCCCAATATCTGCATGTTGAAAGCTAAATTAGTCTCAATACACCAAAAAAATAAAATAAATCAAAATNAAAAAAAAAAAAAAAAAAAAAAATTACCTGCGTCATTCCACTGATACCCCACTGGAAGGATTATATATTAATCTCCTTGGAAATCCATTCCTACATAGGCGTAGTCATCTACCATGATGAGTTGTTTCTTCATCCATTTGAATAAGTTCTCATTGTAAGAGACTATGGTACCACCACCATGGTGCATCATCAGGTCCACCCACCTCTTCATTTGAGGATTTTGTGGGTCGGGGTCTTTGTCTAACACCATAGAATGTAAGTGAAAAAGTGGAACTCTTTCCAAGAAGAAAGACACTAAGATTAACTTGTAACCAAATTGCTTCAAACGACCAGTCTTTCACTTTTTCAACTGATATTTCATGCTTTCGAGTAGCCCATCACACCAATTAAACACTATTGGAACCATAGAATCTACTGCATATTGCATCTGAGAGTTGGTGGATAAATGAGGAGTTGCACTTTCGGCAACTCGAGTAATGGTGAATAGAACAATTCTTAAGGAAATGTCTCTCACATTTTTAATAGGAATATTGCCACTACTTTTCCTTGTCCCGATAATGCAATGTTTTGTAATATAATTCTTGATCTTTTCACCACCTCCCTTGAAGCTAGACAACGATATTTTTAATCCTCGCCTTGAGAGCCCAATTAAAAAATAGATGTCTTCGATTTCCAAAGCCAAATCATGGACACCGACCTTGAACACGTGTTTTCGGGTTCCCACATCTTCACCAATAACTCTAATAACTTAACCTGAGCCCTCATGTCATGGATTTTGAAAATTTTCACCAATCCACACCTCCATAGAACCAACATAGTTTTTGGATCAATAGCAACAATTTGATCTTCTAATTCATGCTCTCTCTCCCCCCATTATGAAATTTTAACCTGTCAAAAGTCTGCAAACAACCAAGATATAATTTATTTGTCAGACAAGAACCAAAATTTTCAAGCATCAATTCTCAAACTCCAAGAGAAATTTGATTTTCCCAGGTGTCTCCCTCTAAGTGTTATACATAGAGTGACAGTGTCACAGTTCCCAATTGGGAAATAATGTGACACTATAGAGTGTTTTAGTTCCCGATTGGGAAAGACTGCGACACTCTAGAGTGTCACAGTTCCTGATATGAGCAGCCTATGACACCTAGGAGGCATGTTTTAGGGCTTTCCCACAAGCTTAAAAACACCCAAAAACACCTTGAAATGATATAAAATTACCATGAAATGAAAGATGAAGAGAAGATATATTACCTTGAGAAAACAAGAGTCTGAATCTTCCATTGATCTACTCACAATACTTGCCTGAAGTTTCAACCAAAAGAGGGATTTTTCACTATGAAAGAGGTAAAAACAAAATGGTGAAAAACAAATTACATTTTTCTATTTTTAACCTAGTGAAGAATATTCCTTTTAATATTCTTTTTCATTTTTACCCACTTTTATATAGTCCTTAATTGGTTGATTTAATTATAAAACTTGAATGACGGTTTGTTCTAGATTGTGCAGGTGATGGGTCGTATTTGAAACATAAAGTTACGGTCAAACATACTTATTATTATTTTTTCCAAGGAAAAAGAAAAACTAAAAAAAAAATACCAAAAACACTATAGGGATTTCTTTAAGCTCTTTTTGAAATCCTATAAATGCGAAAAATATTACTTAGAGAACTTGCTTTCTTTCATGTTCATTAAGGAGTTTGAAAGAGCGTCTATTAAGTTTTAGTTTACCCCTTTTTCGGGCTAAGAACGATTAAATACGAAAAATGAATACTCTAGTCGATCATGGATAGAAGAGTTCTCCTAAGTATTATTTTATACTTTGTCGGGCTTGGCAGACTAAATTTACAAAAAAGTTAATCCTGGCGTTTTCTTTAAGTGTTTTTCAAACTCTCTAAACATGAAAAACCATCGAGTTTACTTTCTATGGATTCATAAAATTTACATTGAAAGACCCAGATGGGACTGAACCACTCATTCCTAGGGTTTGTTAAAAATACTTTGAAGGACTCATCTAAAGGATGAGCTTATAGTATAAGTATATGTTATCCTCCTCAAGCGTGTGTAAAAATAAATAGTTACTCACCAAAAATGGTGGGGGGGAATTGGGAAAGGGAATTTATATAAAATTTGTATTAATCTTTGGCAGCTAGTCGCTCTTGAACATGGCACCCTTTCAATCTTTGTGTCAAGGTTGAGAAATCCATTTGTCTCATGTTGATCATATTCCTCCATGAATTTACACTTTGGTATGTGATCTTCTTTTGAGTCAATGTTTCCAAGACAATTGTCGTGTCATCCATATGTTCAAGAGAAGTCCATTTGAAAAAATATTCTATCATGTCAACCATATTTGTAGTTATTAAAACCTTTTACGGTTTTGGCCATCCCTGATTCAATCATACAAAAATCCATGCTCTATCTACTTCAAATATTTGTACCCATTTCGTGTCGTTGATGGGGGATACATCAAGGCCCTCCTACAATAGACCACTTCTCAACTTCAACACATTATCTAAGAAGATAGTTTAGAAACTCTACAGTACATTGGAACTTGCATGCCTCAATGGAAAGTTTCCTCACCTTCAATGATAGGTTTTCATCAATGACCTTGGATCGAATGATTCTATGGGTGTTCGAATTTATCTCATTTATTCACACTCAGTAGAATGTACATATGTACCTTAAGGGCAATTGTCATTATTGGTGGTTCATTTCACATATGTTAACGATAACCATCATTGATTGTTAATCAGATGGTTTTTTCTACCATGTTTGACTTCAACACTTTTATTCACGTGGTTATATTCATACTATGGCACAGTGGAAACGAAGACCCTAGGTCTTGTCAAACGGATCCAGGTTGCGATGGAGTATTTTGAGTAAGTACTATTGCATAGATCCAAAGTGTATGTTTCATGGCTATGTTAAAAAATTTGAGTCTTTATAACATAGATGCACAGTGTATTTTTGGTGGCTATGTTTAGATTTGAAACATTTTGGCATGGATCCACGATGTAATTTGGTGTCCATGACCTATCATATATCACAGGGATCTTTGCATGTAAACAACTATTCTTTGATTCATTTATATTATGAGTATGGGAATGTCTACCTTAGAGATGACTGTTGTTGGGAAATAATACCCTACGGACTAGCAAGCTAGGGTTAGACTTGCATGCAGATCATGACCTTACAGAAATCTCTTTTAACCTATCACCCCAAAAATCAAACCCCTTTTTCACATACAAGCATGGAAAGGACCTACTAACCTGTTTACTGATGTTTGGTGTAGATCCTTCGTTGTGCTTTGTCCGCTTGCTTGCGCTGCTCCTTCCAAAGACAATCCTGCAATCAAGACAAAACACTACGCATGCATGCTATTTTTTCTACTTGAGGGTTAGATATTAAGCATAAATCGAATAAAACATATATAATTCATGCATTGGGATGGGAAAAGTATTCTTTATTATTTTCAATATGAATCAACTTACAATCAATGTTGAGACCGACCACCGTTCCTTGATCCTGATCCTGGGCTCCTCCTCTTCTTTGTCCTCCAACTGCTTTTCTTTAATTCTCCTTAAGCTTGAGGAGAGGCTAAAGGGTTGGGACAAATGGATTCGGCAATTGGGCAAAGTTTCTTCGCTTTCTTTTCCCCCCTTCCAAATAGTACCCCTACCCCTTCTTTTATAGGCTAGAAGGAGCTAGGGTTTTGGACGAACTCTCGACCATGCATGGCCGGGAGTTTCAGTTAACTGACCCATAGATTTTTGTCCCGTCGGAAACTTTCCTGTTTTTGTGCTTTGTTAGGTAAACGCGGGATATAGTAGGCTTGCCAACATTCCAACGCGTGCAATAGTAGGCCTGCCAGCATTCCAACGCGTGCAGTAGTGGTTTAGGGCGCGTGTCACTTGATTTAAGAGGATTTTCAAGAGTTTATTCAACATGGCTTTGGAAAGGAAGGGATATGAGTTGGCCTGATGCCAGGTAAGCATGTATGGTGCAATTCAGGGTTATAACAGATGCCCCCTAATGTGTGAGGTCAGAAGAGCATCTGATGGACAAAATACATTACCAATTCTTTACCAATCTGTACTGATATGTTGAATGAGTGAGCCCAAGAATCAGGAATCAGGAGGTGTCGTCTGCAAAAAATATCAAATGTCTCATCAAGGCGGGCATACCCATGCTCGGGATAAAATAGAACCATGGCTACCAATCAAATACACTGTAGATCCATGTCAAACAACTATGAAGAGTAGCCGCGAATAATACACAACAAAGCTACATCTCAAAATCAGAAAGATATACATATAAAGTATCCATCTCCCATAAGCTAATTCGGCCTAATGCCTGTACTTCAGAGCTCGAGAAACAACTTCAAAATCTTCTAAAACTCGGGTAGGAGTGTAATATGAGTGTACGACTGCACTACCCAGAGATCTTCGATGGCTCGTCGGTTATGGACTTGATAATCTTGATGATCGGACTGAAGGCTTCAGTGATTTCGAACAAAGACTTGATTGGACGTTCAGGATGGTCAGGTATGCGGACAAGAGACATATTGCAAAGGGGCCGACTCAAGCTCAGTGAAAAAATTCCCTTGGATAATAGCATGACAAGTGATAAGACTCAGGCATCATATCTGTTAATCATAAGTCTATGAAGCAGGAGGCAACGCAAACTCTCCATATGTTTGGAAGAGTAACCAAACGGTGGAGGACACAACTCTATACAATGAGCAAAGATTCCTAAGGTCGTACTACATCCCATAGTCTAATGAATCAAATGGACAGATGTGCTTTATCCAAGGGTGACTCATGATGTTGCCAATAAATAAAATACTTTTTCCATCCTCTTTTTGGGGTATATTTGATTTTTTTGTTCTTTTTGATGATTTTGAAAAAGAATAAAGGAATATTATGTTACAATGGAGGAACGAGTACAACAAACATACAAGCTCAAGGCACAAGGACAAGATTGATGTTCTAGGAAAATGATACTCGGAAAAAATCCTCCAGTGGCCAAAGGTGTTAAGATTCAAAGGCAAATTGTTACTAGGCTGATGTGTAAAGGATGCAAATGCAGTTGATAGAACACACAATGGTAATGTCCTTTGATGTAAGTTTAACGAGCCCAGAGAAGGTAAGCTCGGTGGTTTTTCATATTTAGAGAGTCTGAAAAAACATAAAAGGAAACTCCATTGGGGTACCTTTTTCATCAATAGTCTAGTCGGTTCGAAAAAGGGATAAACTAGCACCGATTCGACATCAATTCAAAACCATTTTAATGAGTGTGAAAAGGACAAGATCACTCGGCTATTTTTTCACTTTTAAGGAGTCTGAAAAAACCTTAACTATGGACTCCGTCAGGAATGTTCTTCTGGACCCTTTTAACGAGTGTGAAAGAATAAGGTCAATCGACGATCTTTTCAATTTTAGGGAGTCTGAAAAGAGCTTAACTATGGACTCCGGGGGGGTTTCTTTTTCGTAACTTTAGTTCCTCAGGCCCGAAAAAGGAATAAAATTATACCTGAGGATACTCTTCTAAAGAATAGACATTCAATAGAGTATTCCTTTGTTCGTATAGTTGACCATTCGGACCCAAAAAGGGGTAAACTACCGCCGAACAGACGTGACTTCAAATTTCAGTTTAACGAGCATGAAAGGTCACAAGATCGCTCGACAATCTTTTCATGTTTAGAGGGTCTGAAAAGGGCTTAAAAGGAGACCCATTATGTTTTGGGAGTCCGGAGGGTAAGAACAAGAGTGAAAAATACCCATGCGAATGAGGCTCAAACTCGTAGTCAGGAAAGACTATACGGACTCCCGAGCCTACAGTGTTGTTAGAAACGGCATGGACACCATAATGCAACCAGGAACTACCTAGGGCATCCATGTTTTGGCAAGATCTACCACCAAGTTGCGACACTTCTAGAGTAGATATGATGGTTCCGTGTCACAACCGGATGGGATCGATCCTATATCATAAGAACAAAAGGAAACGAGATGCAACAGTTGGGATGAAATCCTACCCTATATGCTCAAGTTGATTTTTGAAAAAAAAAAATTCTTTATGGACCGTCAATATATATATATATATATTTCCCGAAACTCAATAAAAATTGTCCCAATACCTGATCAAATCCCTCCCATATAACTCCTGGATCACTCAAAATGGTTTTTGGTATAAAGAAACTGATAAAAGGGCCCAAAAAGGTGACAAAAAGAGGCCAAAAAGTCTATAAATAGAAGTTGGCAGCTCATTATCACCATTGTTGATTTGGAAATTGACTCTGGAGCCAAAAGACCCCCTTTGTCAAAGATCGTGAATCCAGGAGCTACAGTGGACGAAACAGACTTCTGCTTGGACCAAGTAAGTACACACTCCCTTGTCTTGTTATTCAATACTTCATTTGTTGCTTTTATTTGATTTTGGGGGTGGGCATCGACCTCAAAGAAGTCGGCCCTAGGAAAATGCGGGTTGTCCAGGGACAACCCGCAGGTACCTGCATGCAGAGCCAATCCTGCCCGCGGGTACCCGCGACTGTCTCCTCAACAGGCCGCGGGTACCCCCCGCGTGATGAAAAACTTAATCTAAACAAGTACTGACCCCCCCCTTTTTGCTTTGTTGTGTTGGCAGGATGTATGTTCAGTGGAGGGAGAGGGAGCACGAGGCCACTAATGAATTAGTGGCTGCAGATCCGAACGTTATGGCCGTGTTGACGCAGTGCGGTTCGGTAAAATTCTTTTTGTGTCCGTTTATGCGCGCACAACCAAGGCTACTGAATGCCTTGGTTGATTACTGGCACCCTGATGCAGAGGCTTTCATGATAGAGGGGAAATCCTTGGTGCCCACCACCGAGGATATTTACTTTTTGACTAGCCTCTCAAGGAGAGGGGAACCAGTCAACTTTCAGACTTTTCCTGTGGGGACGAGCAAAGTCTCGGAGCTGATAGAGGAGTATTGTGAGGCTGGGACCGATCAGAGAACTTCCTCGGTACCCGTTAGTAGGATTACCAGCCTCGCCCTTCAGACTATTTTATCGCTCATTGGGCAGATTACCGGCTCCGCAGCCATGCATCAGGCTTCGCGCGCACAGATGAACTGTGCAATCCAGTGCATGAATGCACAAATATTTGATTGGAGTACCACACTACTAGCAAGCATGACGGGTCAGTTGATAGCTTGCAGACAACAGACACATAGGAACTTCGGGTTTGGGACCATCCTGTGTTCGTTTTTCTTAGAGAGAGTTCCATGTTTTATTCCTCGGCTGACAGTACGAGGACATCTGGCTACTTTCCCCGCAATATGCAGATGGGCAACATTGTTTCCGCGACAGGGTGGTGGAAGGACCGTAGAGGCCTTCAACGACGAATTTTTTGCCTGGCTGTCACGACAGATCCTAGCTATATAGGACTACCCATATGCTGGGATCGACTTCTCCAGAGATCCAGTGATACCAGTGCCTCCTGGTGAGGAGCAAGGGGAGATGGGTAAGTCTCCACTTATCTAGTTTTTTTGTTTGCATATGTAATTTTTATGTCTTTTTTGATATATATATCATATTTTTGTATAACAAAGTTTTTGATGGGTGAACGTTTATTGCATGCAGATGTGGGACCCGTGCGACCTGCCGACTATGCACGTAACAGGCGTCGCCCACGGCTAGAAGCCGCAGCTGCCACCGTTGGAGGAGAAGCAGTAGCAGGGAACCTCCCAGCAGGAGAGGCCGAGAGGGTCCTGAAGCGGATTGAGCGGACCTTTACTGCGCTCACTCGAACAGTTCCCATGGCAGAGATAGAGGACTTGCCGCCCTCCTTGCAGACTCATATTGTGGGGGTACCTCGGACATGGGTCCGATTGTTTAGGCATTTGGGCCAGGCTGTATATGATTATAACAGGGCCCATAGGCCCTGAACAGAATTTAGACTTTTATGTGCCACGAGCACTGATATGTATATATTTTTTGAGGGCATAAGCCCCAGTGACTCGTTATTGTTCCCACTTGTGAGGCGCTTGCGCCCATCTATGTACTCTGAGGATTTTATGATGTTTATATATGGTTTTTTTATCTCTTTTGTGTCTTATGGATTATGTGCGCAAAAATGTATTTACATGTTTATGTTCATGATCTTTTTATATGTGGGCAAGATGCCAATCTAAAATGTGATTAGCCAGAGTATCTGTGATTTGATTTAGACTCCTAGGAACATGAAAATATGTAATATAATCAAAATTGCGTTCCAAGAGACGTACCCTAAGGAATCGTCGGTGTAAAGTTGGGTCATGAACCCGGTATATTCTGTTTAGCTGCAACACAACCAGTTGAGCGTCTAGATAGACCCGGAGACGAGAGATACCCAATGACAAAGTGTCACGAAGCAACTCAATAACTGCACTATACTCAGCAACATTGTTTGTGGTGTCACCTAAACATATACCTCCGGAAGATAACAACTGACCCTGCGGTGTAAATATTACCCAAGCTGCGGAGGCAAGCCTCTGCATTTGCCGACTAGCACCATCCACATACCCAACGAACACCTTGGACTCACTTGTCATCTGCCATATTGATGAAAGATAACATCAATGACATGTCCATAACACGTTTTAAAAGAAATGTAAAAAAGTAATAGTACAAAGACTATACATATGTTACAAAAAGTTACCCACAGTGACCGTTCTATGAGTAATACTTCTTGGGGTAGAGTCCATTTCTAGGCTCCGCCAAAGCATTCCCTTCAAAATCGACCAAACGATAAGCACCCTTTTTTAAAACCTCCTTAATAATGAAGGGTCCGAACCACATGGGTTTAAAATTTCCTGCCCCCAGGGGGTCCTTATCTTGGTCATAGACCAGGACAAGGTCGCCCTTAGAGAAAACCCGAGGATGAACGAACCTACCATATTGACACTTGACCTTATGTTTATGAGCCTCGTTGGCCAGGGCCACATCGCGACGTTGTTCATCAAGATGCTCAAGGTGTACTAATCGTTCTTCAAGCGGAGAAGTGTCTAGCAATAACTGTACTGCCAATTTCAGAGATGCAATTTGACATTCGATGGGCAAGACTGCCTCCAGCCCGTAAACGAGTTGGAAAGGTGAGAAACCAGTTGCAGTCTTAACTGAGGTTCGGTAACCCCATAATGTTGAGTATACCATCAAATGCCAATTTGACTTGGCTGAGTTGATAGTTCGCTGTAGAATCGTCTTAAGAGTTTTGTTAATAGCTTCCACCTGCCCATTGGCTTGGGGATAGTAAGGTGAGGAATGTTCTTTCCGTAACCCAAGATTTGATGTTAATTCAGACATCATTTGGTTTTGAAAGTGACTTCCATGGTCAGTGACAATCTCTCTCGGGACGCCGAACCGTGCTATAATCTGGTTAAATAAGAAGAGAGTTGTCGTCTCTCCATCATCCTTAAATGTTGGCATAACTTCGACCCACTTAGTGAAGTAGTCGACAACTACGATGATATAGCGGTGCCCCCTTGCAGACGGGGGGTTGCATGTAGTGTAATCAATCCCCCATTTAGTGAAGGGACAAACTGTGATGACAGGAAACATGGGAGCTGGATGTGCTCTCATCTTCCGTGAGAAAATTTGGCACGGATGGCACTTCTTGACCGACTCGATACAATCTTTCATAAGTGTGGGCCAGAAGTAACCTTCTCGTAAAATCTTTTGGGTTGTTGCCAACCCAGACAAGTGACCGCCACAGGCTCCTGTATGAAAATCGTTGAGCACTATGACGGCCTCCTCATGAGTGAGACATCGGCGTAAGATGCAGTCTACACCTCTCTGATACAACGTATCATTGAGTATGAGATAGTTCTTAGCCTGATGGTGTATCTTCCAACGCTCGTCACGAGAAGCAGAGGTGGGGAACTTCAAAGTCTGGAGATAGATCAATATATCTCCGTACCAGGGGTCTGAATATTCAATCAAAAACATATCCCCCCGGATAGGCGATTCCTCAGGCACAACGTCACCTGACTCAACCAGAAGCTCCGAGATAAGTTCTGCGAAGACCAATGACTTTTTGGACTTGGCTGAAACGAATTCTAAGTCAAATTCTTGGAGGATTACCATCCATCTACTGATTTTTCCACCGATAACTCGTCGTGTCAACATGCACTGGAATGGATTCACAACTGCAATGATGGTGGTCTTACGAAACAAAACATAGTGACGGAACCGTTGGACAGCATGAACTGCTGCCAATGCAAGTTTTTCGAGATGGGAATAATTAAGTTTCGGTCCTACGAGGCTTCGGCTCAGGTAATAGATCACGTATTCGGAAAACGAATCATCCTCCTGAACTAAAACCATGCCTATGGTTGACTCTGCGACGACCAGATATAATAAGAAGTCTTTGTTATAATTAGGTGGTCGTAGCAGAGGTGCGGTAGTGAGGGTGTGTTTTAATGCGTCGAAAGAGCGTTGACCGGCTTCGTCCCAGAAAAAGGGAACATCTTTCTTCAGTAAACGCATAAATCCCTTGGTGATTTCGGCATAGTTGGCGATGAAGCGTCGTAAGAAGTTCGCCTTGCCTTGAAGACTTTGAAGTTGTAAGATTGTGCGTGGGGGGGGGGCAACTGGACTATTGCCTCCACCTTAACAGGATCGACCATGATCCCTGTTGTTGAAACTATGAAACCTAACAAACGTCCTGACGTGACGCAAAAGCTGCACTTGTTGGGATTCAAGGGAATCCTAAAGTAGCGACAACGTTCAAAGATTAGTCTGAGGTGTGTAGGATGATCCTTTCGCTTGCGAGAGCGTGATGCTAAATCATCTAGATAGGCCTTGACTATATTCTTGAGGTCATGAAACGCAAAAGACATGGCCCGCTGGAAAGTGGCTCCAACGTTCTTAAGGCCAAAAGGCATCTTACAATAGGCGAATGTACCCCACGGACAAATGAATGTCGTTTTGTGTTGGTCCATAGGTTTGATTTGGATTTTATTATATCCTGAAAAACCATCCATGAATGAAAAGGCTTCACAACCGATGCATTCATCAATGATCTGATCGATGAATGGGGTTGGATAATTATCTTTTGGACATGCCTTATTCAAATCACGGAAATCGGTACATACACGAATCGTGCCTTGCTTTTTATCGATCAGCACGGGGTTTGACACCCACTGAGTCAAATGAATCGGGTAAATGAACCCTGCCTTGAGCAATTTCTCAACCTCGCTCTTGATGGCTGCTTCTTTCCTAGGATTGACTGGACAAAGTTTCTGTCGAACAGGCTTAGCATCAGGGTACGTTGTGATTTCATGTTCAACTATTTTCGGATCGATGCCTGGCATTTCCTCATAAGACCAGGCAAAAACGTCGCGGAATTATTTGAAAAGATCCGTGTAAATCTGAACCTCTTCGGGGGAGCAATCTGCTCCGACGAAGACATTCTCCACAATGCCAGGGTTTTGAGAGATGTTGATAGGTATAGTGGCAGTGATAGTCACCATATTCCCCTCAGCATAAATTTCCTGTGTATCTAAGAGGTTAATGGGACATGGCTGAGCTCCCGTCATGGTGATAGTGAATTCTCCTGCCTCGATTCGGCTTAACTCTGGGAGGAAATATGATCTGTGATGAAGATCTTCCCAAGGTTTGTCCGGACTAGTCATTGCTTCGATTACAGCTTCGTCTGAAGGCAAGACTAAATCTAACGAATCGGTGTTGGCAAGAGAACCCTAAGCCCAGACAGGCTCTAGAGGTGGATCCAACTCTTGTGCAGGAGTCAGATCAGGAGTAGCTGAAGCTTGCTGGGCTAAAGAGTACGCTACTTCAGCGGCTGACAAGGGCATGGACATGCTAGCGTGCCCTGTCTCATCCATCATGGTTGATGGGGAAGGAAGAATCCACGGATCTTGAAAGTAAGTCGTGCGGAACGATGAGACGTGAAAAATATCAGCCTTGTGGTGAGTCGATATAAACTTGACATCGCCATGAGGAGGTGGGTAATCGAAAGTACCCATCAAAGATGGGCCCAAACCAATTCCTACGTTAAGGACACCGGCTTGAGGATTATCAATCATGGGAACCGTGGATGCCCCCAAAGCGGGGTCAGGTCTAGAGAAGGATAATTAATCGATGGTCACTATCCGACCTTCGTGCAGAAATAATAAGACTCGAAAAACTGTAGTGACCACATCTTTCATAACATAAGTCCAACTACGACCTAACAAGAGATTGTAGTCGAGGGGGGCATCGACTACCTCTACTTCGATGCACATGGTCTTCCCTCCTAAATGCACAGGGAAAGAAGGAATGATGCCATGTGGTCGGAATGAATGACCGTCGAACGCAGTGAGGAGAGTAGGTGATGGAGACAACTCGGGCTAACCAATGGCTTTCCAGCATGCTAACGACATAACGCAAGTCGAAGCGCCCTCGTCGACCACCGTGCAGAATATATTCCGTGTAAAAGTTTTCGTGGGATGAGCCACTACTATATGAAACGCGATGTGGTAAGGAAGACGAGGTTTCAAGTCAGTCGTATCTAACATGATGGTACCCAGGTTACAAGTCTCAGTAGAGCCTAAAGCAGTCAACAAGGCTTTCCTCTGAGCAGGGCAACTTTGGAGAACTTCCAAAGCGGACATAGCACAAGGGGTTTGGGATAAATCTTCCACCACAGAGTAATTTTGGGCGGCCCTTGCGTTTGGATTGTGAGAATATTTCTTAAATGCACCCTTTGGAATGCGTGTCATGGTTTCTCCCAATGTCTTCTCAATCTGTAGAGGAAGAGATGGGATTTCATCTTCTTTACCCTTCTCAGAGGCGCTTGGTTTACTATAGTCGTGCGCTCTAGTCATTATTAAAGCATCACCCCTAACCATATAGACGTTCGCGGATGAGGAATTGTTTGGAGGAGGGTAGGTTTCCTGGTTGCCCCCTTCGACACTTGTAGAGGCTTGAGTTAAATTTTTCCCATGCTGAAAGGGATTAGTCAACACGGCTTGTTGTTTCTGTGTGACAAACTTCTGGGCCTCTGCAAGTCGAGGACATAGATGGGTCAGGTGGTCTTCCCTACACAAGTTGCACGGATACCTCGCCTTCCGCTTTTCCGTGGTGCCCTCGCCAACATTGTTAGTGGTTTTTTTCTCCCCTTACCCTTCTTTCGTTGTTTTTTCTTCCCTTCAGGCTGCTGGTTGGCCTTTGGGTTAGTCGTCTACACAGCGTGTACTTCCGACGTTTGAGTAGGAGGAGCAGTCGAAGCAGTAGTCTGGCTGGCCGTTGAGTGTTGTATAGATAATTGTTGCAATTGTTTTGACAATTGCTCAGCGGGCTTGGTTTGTGCCAAACCAACAATACCATCGGCATGTGGTCTGACTCTCTGTCTAGTTTTATCCAATATTGATTGTGGTGCATCTGGCAGGATGTTGTATAATAAAACAGACAGAGAATAAATAAGCTCAAACTGTTGAGCCCTCATGATGGCATCCTCTTCGGAGAAAAGCCCAGAAGTTGCGACGTCTTTGGATAATTGTGGGACTAAAGACTTAAGGAACCACTCAAGTAGAAATGTTGGTGGGACTGGTACTTTGATTAGACTCTTTCAGCGTCTCCACTCTCGGATATGATCAGAGATATGGTCTGCTGTCGTCTATTCGAAATTGGCTAGCAACTCTGTGCCGATGTCGTATCTCACAGGTAACTGGAAATGGTTAAGGAAGGCCATCGCCAGTTCGCCAAAAGAAGAGTAGCGTGAGCGATCAAGCTCTATGTACCATTTCACGACACTCCCGATAAGAGTGCATTGAAACAATCGCAACTGGACAGAGTCATCTTTCAATGAGTTAGATGAACACCAATAATGGAAAGTAGTCACATGATCACCTGGATCTTCATTAGGCTTGGCCTCGAACTTTGGAATGTCCGAAGGCAACTTCGTTGGCATAGGAGGCCAACGGGGATCGTGATAGATAGAATCATTTAACAACCTTGTCAAATATGGCAAGTTTAACGTTGCCAGGAATGGTAGTTTGGGTCGCTGCTAATAGCCTGGGAAAAAGGGTCCTGGTGTTTGACTGGCACCAGGTTGCCAGGAAAAGTTTGGCTGCTGGCCCAGATTCTGGTAGAAACCATGGTCCTGACCAGTGTAATGATTTTGCATATGTTGAGACATCATTGGTTGATTCCCCATGAAGGACATAGGATGCTGGGCATTCATCGTGTTCGACGGAATTTGGGAAGGATTACCCCATGCCGGTCCTGATGGGAGAGGCATAGAAGTTTGTCCGGGGTTCCATTGAATGTGGAAAGAATTACCCCAGAACGACATTCCAGAGGAAGGAACGGATCCTTGTCCTAAGTTCCAAGGTCCTGGTATATGTGCCCCTGACACAGGAATAATACCCTGCACCGGAGTAGACTGTCCAAAAATGGGAGTGCCCCCAGATGGGAAAGCAGTGGATGCGAAATTGTTATTACCAAACATCCCGTTCCAAACAAACGGTGACGAACCTACCGATAGAGTTTGCGCAGGTGTTCCTTGACTCTCGGCTCCAAATGAACTCGTGTGTGCAGGCTGCCCGGCGGACTGCTGATGCAGACCACCAAGCGAAGGGGACGAAGGAGAGATATGACCTCTAGCGTAAGGGAAAGCATTAAAAGGGATAGGAATTCCCCCAAGTTGACCTTGCAGAGGAGCATTATAGATCCCTGCCCCCAGACCCAAAGTCTGTAAAGTGGAGTAAGTGAGTGCAGGACTTGTACCCGAACTAGGCATATCGTATGAAAATGGAGGGCCCGTCGCACTAGGTGTGAAGGGAGGTGTGGCCGTCGCGATAGATGGGATCGGTCTACTATGCGACGTAGTTGCGGTCGAGACCATGGTGGCCCAGACCGATGGTGGAAAGTTAGGAGATGCTTTTCCTGTGGTAGCAACGGTGGTGGGAATGGAAGAATTCCCAGAGGAAGTAACAGAGTTTGGTTCCATAACTGTATGAGGCACTGATAGGCGTTCGTAAAACTGGATAGGTACAATGAATGATGGCCAAGTATCAGTGGTTGGGGTTTCAACCGAGCCAAGATTGGTGATTGATTCCTCCAGGAGTTGTTCGGGCTCAATGGTTTGTAACCCGGTTACTTCGAAAGAACCTTGTTGGTCTAGCTTCCGCCTCAGTGGTGGCGGGGGTGGCTCCAGTATAACCGGCGGCAGGCCCAGAAGACTTCGTGACCGACAGATCTCTGAATCCTCCACTGTGTGAGAAGATCCATGACACACTAAGGTATTCTACATGTGCAAACAGTAACACACACTAAAAAAGAATCGCCTAAGAGATGAATCAAGCAAACACTAAACTAGTTGGAAGAACAGTTACAACAACCAACACTAGAGAAACTTACCGGTGCAAGTGCAACTCGAAAACAGAAGCACCCTCCGAGTATACTCTACAAAGAGTGGCCCGATGTCTGTCCTAGGTACCGTGGTATACCCCCGCAGTCACCTGTGTATGTACCTAGAAAAGATTGGCAACTAGTTTGCCAACATGCGAACAGTCACTAGGCGGGTACAGTCGATAGTCGGGTAGACCACAATGAGCAGGGTATCAAGCCCGAAACCTCTCAAGGGTATCACGAGAAAATGGTCCGGAAGACAACTGAGGAACTCGAACGGATTTGAGACCCACGAAGCTCCGTGGCAAATGCAAACGACGGAATCCCTCAACAAATCCTCAATATGTGTTCTCCACTACGCTTGGTCCGGCTTTGGAGGGGTTATCTCCGCTACCTTTCCTTACGCGACCTCGTGTTTAGCCCCTATGTTAGAGGGGGGTCCCGGATAACTTTCACGTAACTGGACTTCTACACTCCCTATCACAGACTCCAATGTTTGGTCTGAGTGGCCTTGGAGAATTTACTCTCCAACCTATTCCAAGGCCCTAGTCCTGAGCTAGTGTATGAACCCTACAAACAAAAGAGTCTAATAGATATTAAATTAGCGTTGCTTTTATGGGCTTTTTTACGTCACAAGGTATGAAGGTGAAATTGACGGTGTGTAAAGACTCAAAGCAAAATGAATAAGAAAAGCTTGGAAACAAAAACTTTTACAAAGAATGCAAAAACCAACAACTTTTCACCAAAAGATATTTCTTTTTCTTTTCAAATTTTCTAAGATTTCATGCAACAAACATAAAGGAATTTCTCTCAATCTGCGAGCTACTTATTCTCTAAATGCACTGCAAAAACTTATGAACAAAAAGACTTCTTCCTAGCTATTGATGCAGCAACACAATCTTCAAACAAAGAAGCAAATGAAAAAGAAATTTTTTATTTTTTTTTATTTAAGTGCAAAATGAAGCAACAGAGGGAAAATGCCGACAAGCACAAAACCAAGAAAACAAAATAAAATTCTGGATTAAATTGCAGATCGCAAAGAACCAGAGAAAAGACGCACAATGGAAATCAATAAAGCACTGACTCCTATGCTTGTCTAAAAACCATAAAACAAAATCTTTTTTTTTTATCTTTTCTATCAACAATCAACTAAGAAAAAACCAGGCTAAGGGTAAGAGGCCCTAACCTACTGACTGTGCATCCCTAAACTCAAACCCCTGAGAGGAACACTTCTCACCACAGGAGGGGATGACTGCCCCACCCAGGCTGAAAAGAAACCAGTCAAGCCCGCTACTGTCACTGAAACAACACGCATGCAAACGCGTGCTGAGCTATAACAGCACGCAGTTACCCACGGGCTGAACTTGCACAGGCCGCGTGTATGTATGAATACTAAGACAAAACTAAACACAAGCAACCCAAACCTAGAAAAGGCCTCTGGTATTGACAACCAGGGTCTCTTAAAGGCTTGGATGCTTCCTTTTTTTAACAGAAAAGAAAAATAATTGCAGAAAATAACAAACGCAATAAAGCAAACTGAGACAAGACAGTGAACCAGCAAGACTCAGACAGGATCCAGAAATCCCCCTGAGAATGTATAATCCTGATAGGGAAGAGGGGATTGCCTCTTAAGCTCTCTGACTCCAACACACTACTGAAACCTCTACAACAAGCGTTCAAACGTGGGCTGTAAGAGGTTAGGGCACGGGTTACACGCGTGCATGCCTTCTGCAGGTCGCGTGTACCTCTTGTGTCCCGATAATTACCGTCAAGCAACAGTCAAGGAAAAACTGGTATAAAGAACCAGGTTCCCTGCTAGCTCTGACCTAACAGAAAACAGACATGCAAAGAAACAAAAAATCCAATCCTTTAAACTACCCAAAAAACCTCAACTATATCCGGAAAAACCCTAAAGAGATCTATCCCTAGTGGAGTCGCCATTTCTGTTGTTGGGAAATAATACCCTACGGACTAGCAAGCTAGGGTTGGACTTGCATGCATATCATGACCTTACAAAAATCTCTTTTAACCTATCACCCCAAAACTCAAACCCCTTTTTCACATACAAGCATGGAAAGGACCTACTAACCTGTTTATTGATGTTTGGTGTAGATCCTCCGTTGCGCTTTGTCCGCTTGCTTGCGTTGATCCTTCCAAAGACAATCTTGCAATCAAGACAAAACACTACGCATGCATGCTATTTTTTCTACTTGAGGCTTAGAGATTAAGCATAAATCGAATAAAACATATATAACTCATGCATTGGGATGGGAAAAGTATTCTTTATTATTTTCAAGATGAATCAACTTACAATCAATGTTGAGACCGACCACTGTTCCTTGATCCTGATCCTGGGCTCCTCCTCTTCTTTGTCCTCTAACTGCTTTGCTTTAATTCTCCTTAAGCTTGAGGAAAGGCTAAAGGGTTGGGACAAATGGATTCGGCAATTGGGCAGAGTTTCTTCGCTATCTTTTTCCCCCTTCCAAATAGTACCCCTACCCCTTCTTTTATAGGCTAGAAGGAGCTAGGGTTTTGGACGAACTCTCAGCCATGCATGGCCTGGAGTTTCAGTTAACTGACCCATAGATTTTTGTCTCGTCGGCAACTTTCCTGTTTTTGTGCTTTGTTAGGTAAACGCGGGCTGTAGTAGGCCTGCCAACGTTCCAACGCGTGCAATAGTAGGCCTGCTAGCGTTCCAACGCGTGCAGTAGTGGTTTAGGGCGCGTGTCACTTGATTTAAGAGGATTTTCAAGAGTTTATTCAACATGGCTTTGGCAAGGAAGGGATATGAGTTGGCCTGATGCCAGGTAAGCATGTGTGGTGCAATTTAGTGTTATAACAATGACACTGTAATTCATTGTTTGTTGTTGATATGTCTACAACTAAGGAGTTCTTTGTTTCAATACCCACACAGTAAAGTATTTCATCTATCGCCCCTTCTAGCTTCATACTTTGGGGGTCATTTTGTTACACAATATTTTGTCACAATTGACCATGTTCACTTATCCTCTATCATCCATAGCATACAAGCTATGATTATTTAAGAAGAATCTTACTTTGAGACAAGGAAAGCATGCAAAAGGTGTTAAACATGTTATTAGGGCATTTAAATCCTTAACTTAAGAGAGTGTCACATCTTGCATCATTGTAGGGTGTGACACCCTCAAGTGTCACATGTTGCACCACTGTAGGGTGCAACATTGTCTCAGGTTTCTCCACTGGAGGGTGTGACACTGCTTAAAAGGGGAGAAAACGATGAAATTAGAGAAGATTATAGAAGATAATCTTTGAGATGAGGTTTCCTCTGATCAATTTGGATCTCACCCATACTCCTGATCTAAGGGGATCCTAACCTCCTCACCATTTTCCTCTTCAATATATAAAAGGAGGTTTCCCTCATGAGGAAAGGTTAATAGTTAATGGATAATAATGATTGATAGCTTTGCTTCTAGTTTTTCATTAGAATATTGTTAGTAATTCTTTGGCTTTGAGGGATTCAATCTTAGCTAGAGGAGTCAGTTGATGCTGATGGATTTCATGGATGCATTGTGGGTATTGGAGCAGTGAACTTGTTGGAAGGAGCTTTACAACATCAAGACTTTGGTTGTAATATATTTTCATTATTGTTAATATAACAATATAGTTTCTTTCCCCGGGATGGGGTGTCAGCAAGGCCCATGTGTCAATGGGAGAGGGAGGTTCTTGTCAGCGCTGCACCAACCACGTGACTGACGCATGCACCGCCTCCTCTTATTCTCTCGATGAATAAAGGTCACTTTCATTTCTTCCAGCCCTCTATTAACTGCTCGAGCATTCCATCCTCTGCTTCTTCGTCTGAACAATGGAGGAGTCTTTATGGCAGTCACCTATGCGTGTGTGTGAATTTCCACTCTGGTTTTCATTTTATTATGTTGCTCCTTAGCTGGATCAGCATGTTTCTTCTTTCCCTACAAATAAATCATCCTATTTACAGTTCTCTTCAGCCACCACCTTCTATGTCTTCCTGCTCTATGTGCCTTCACTTATCCTCTCTGCTTCATTCTTGCCTCGACTTCGTGGGAAGCCAAAGAGAGGCCCTGTCTGGTACCAAAATAGAACTAGCATGGTCATTTGGCCTCCATCTACCCCTGCTCCATTTCCCATCTACTCTCCTTCCTCCTCTGGTCAGTCCTCACATGGCCAGAGTGATCTTCCACCTTTGTCCTCGTCATGGGCTTGTTGTGTGGAGTGGTTTTATCTTCAAGGAAATTCCTTGGGATTTTCTCCTGTCCCAATCTAAGACTTGGCCTCCTCCTCACAACTAGCCTCGGCCCACCCAACGAACTCACCTGAGCACTCTACTCCCCCCGCATCCACCCTCGGTCCTAGATCCTCTGGAAGACATCCTAGCCCACTTGAAAGAACCATCGAGCAAGCAACACTCCTGCTCAGACTATGCTTCATGTGCAAGAATTTGAGATTCAATGGCAATATTGCATGATTTGGTGTTTACGGTCTACAAGAATGTGCATGACCTGTGCTTCCAGTTGGAACTTCTATAAGTGAGGGGAGAAAATTATCCACATTCTCTCCACTTTGCTCGACACTCCCTAGAACATGCCTCCAGTGCACCAGCGGCCTCAACGGTGTTCATGGATCTGGCTATCTAGGCGCCATCTGTGGACAACTTGGCAAAAAGTGACAGATTGAATGCATGAGCACCAACATATGCACAGGTGTTAGACTTCATGGTTATTTTTGTCAATCCTTTACCTTTATACAAGTGTCTTCTTGGGTTGAATGTGGTGTCTAGAACAAGGTTTTCTTTTTTCTTGTCAAAAGTCAGTCTTAGATTTTCTAGAAGGCCAGACAGGTCTGGACGAATCGGTTTCCCCACAGGGAGATTTTGTTCAAGTTGTTTAAATTCTGGCATTTTCAGTTTTTAGAAACAGGCTGATGTGGTTTCCCTTAGGGGCAATTCAACACTCAGAGTTCGTTGACAATCATGAAGATGTTGTAATTTTTTATCCTCAAAGGTCATATATAGACACTTATTTACAAACAAAAAAAAACAATATAGTTTCTTTCCCACAAAGGTTGTTTATGTTTGACTATCTTTGTTGTATTTCTCCTTGATCATTTGCATAGGTTTCATCAAAATATATTATTGTTTCTTTCAGTCTTGTTGGCTTGTGTCTTCTTACATGTTATCATTTACAAGTCTCCGGACGGAGCTCGAAACTACAACTAGCGAAGACAAACAACAAAGTTATCAACTTAATGAGAACTGTGACCTCAAAAAGAGAACTTTGGCCCAAAAAACCCATATTTTTGCAAAAATATCATGAAAATCAACCCCCAAATCAAAAAGTGGTTCTATCGGTAGCACTGTTTTTTCAAACGGGGTCAAAATAACGACATTTTTCAAACATGGCCTTCAAACTCATACAATAGCTCAGAAAAACCTTCAAATCTGCACCCAAATAAAAAAAATGATGTTACATAAAAAAAAAAAGTCAAAACATTAAATCTATAGACATTTTGAAATCGTATTTTTAGCAGTCGGTACCATTAAAACCAAAACCTCAAAATCAACCATCAAATTGAAAAGTACTGCTACCGGTAGCACCCATTTTAAATTTGGGGTATTAAAATGACATATTTTTTAAGTGGTAATCAAAATCATCGTTATTGCAAACAAAATCATTAAATCAACCTTTAAATGCTTACTTTTAAAATCTTAGTTTATCACTCCAAACACAACATAATACATAATTCCATGAAAACAATATATATATATATATATATATATATATATATATATATA